>CAJQZN010042802.1:0-24576 GCA_907164685.1 Colias eurytheme
AAATGGCCATTACTTTTTTTGATGAACACCGAATATAATATTTAATGAAAGTAAGTTCCATATCATATAATGTAAGTCCCATAGTAAATCCCATATGAAAAACGATTAATAAAGGTAATCAGTGAAAATCTTTGAATTTGACTCGTAACAACTACCAAATGATAGGTACTAAATTTGAAACAAGATATTGTTTAATTAAAATTAAAGAATTGGTTTTATTAAAAAACAAAGACTGTGTTTTTTGCACAAAAATGTGCAAAGAGAGATGGAGTTTATGAATAAATATAAAAAAATACGATATTTACTTGATCTAAATATAGATCCATGCCATTCCTTCCTTTTAGATATGCTAGAATCGTATTAAACTTTAGATAAAATATCGTTATTACAGTACCTAGCATATCACTGTAACTGTAAATAACAAGCCCTAAATATAAAGTCCCTTTTTTTATACTGGGGAAATCTTCCAAAGATACCCACGGCCCCCGGGGATGGAGCAAAGGGTTATGTCGGATTCTTACCGACTAAAACCCCACTGTGTTCCGTCGAGACTCGAGCCGCGCAGTTAGCCGGGGCCGCGGGTACTCTTAGAAATCGTCCACGACAAATAAAAAGTCCCCTAATGTTTTTAAATACAAGAATTTCCAACCCTCATTTTACCGTTAAATTAATATTATATTTTCTTCAACTGAATATTTCGCACTTTACCTATTTTTTGTCCTTATTTACTGTGAACCAGTCATAATTACAGTTAGTTATTTTCAAATAGAACAATCATTTCCCCTACACGGGTTTTTTGACGTAAAAATGCTCCCTCAAAAAGTAGTACACAGAATGTCAGACGTAATGCTATGTACTATAGTTGTTATAACTGAATGCTTCAACTATTACCTTTTAATTAAAGATACTTGACGCTCCTTAAGGGGACGGCTGAAGAGAGCAAAAATAAACGCCCCAAGTGTAAATTCATTGTATTCGTAACTAATAGCCATAGGTATTTAAAAGCTTGAAGGAATACAGTTACGCGACATTTTTCTGACTTTAATTATTATTAAAATTCATAAGTTTCCAAAAATATGAGTCTATAATTATTGATAGTAATTTTTACGAAACCAATGCGAAAATTACAGAAACTTTACTCTTGGAATTAAAAAGAGAGAAAATTCCCTAGTCAGATTAGCAAATAGCCATATCTATCTCCTTAAAATAATCATATAAAATTCAAGTATATATGTATATTGAGAGAGTTTTTAGAAACCATTCATCAATATAGTCTTAAAAAAGGAGAAAAGAACAAGCTGTCACATGACTGTAGTGAAAACATATCTTGTTTCATGGTTCGTGTCTACACATCATATTTCTCTAATTTTCTCATGCAAAACATGTGTTTCGGTGCGTATAACGACCATAAAAGGCTATGATACACAGTTTCAATAATTAGCATGTAGAAATATGAAACGCTCATTACAATATTTTCCCATTGGTGTGCACCGAGCCTCTAGAGAAAAAACGTGAACAAACCTTGAAAAAATCGCGCCAATTGAGACATCGATTTGATTATATTATAATCATGACAGTTGACACCATTTTTAACACGCACTTACTTTCCCGCCACTAGAATGCTCAAATTTCATTTAAATGCGATCGCATGCTGGTTTTATGGTAAATAATTGAATTTAAAGTTAATATATTCTGAATACATCTTTTGCACGATTTCGAATTACTTCCCAGCATTGGACTGCAGTATTGACATATTTCCAAAATTATGATGACTTTTTTTTAAACGTGTGGAATTATTTCAAAAGCTAGATGCTTCGCGGGCCAATATGGGAATTTTTTGTAGCTCGTTATCCAACCCTTGCTCGGAGGAGGCAGGGTTGGTGTATGGCATGGTGGGAGATTTTCTTTCAACGTAGGCCTATAGCGCTGGCTCCTAGGCGTTCTCATTGTTATTTAGATATATATTATGTTTATTAATTTGTGTTTAGTTAGTAAGTTGATTGTTACAATGGGGCTGCCATGAACATTCGTTCAAAAGCCTTGAATAAATGATTGAAAAAAAAAAATGATGACTTTAATTGATTCTGGCTGTTAGGTTGTATATAAAAAAATACAAATATTGGAATCTGTGATTGGAAAGGAAAATGCTAATAGGCATGTTATAAGATTTTCTTAAATTTTCGATCAACTTAAGCAATGAATTTTAATAAAATAGTTCATAAAAGACATAGGTACTACAATAGCCATTAACATTCCAGACTTGTTAAGTTACAGGCCATTATTTTTAATTTAAGCGTGAAAACATCCATAAACAATTTTATTTACAGGTATTTAACGTACAAAACTATAAATAATTACAAGTTACATTTGTCTACAAATTATCTTTAAATATCAACGCATATCAAATAAGCGGCGCGTATATCATGTAAAAGTTTTTACTTTTTTCCCGCCAACAAATGTCGCAGGACTAAAAAAAAATGTTGTGACAAATAGAATATGTTTGTTTTTTGGTGGAGTTAACAGTTGATACAATTTGCTTAGAATATTTGTATAGGCGGCCGGCTTTAAACTCTTAATCTTAATGATAATGTCCTTTTTACATGATTACAGATAATGTATGACATTAGCGATGACATTTAATACAATGTTGCTAGTGTGAAATAGGACTGAGTACTTACAAGAGTAGATTCGCTAAATCTTACATTTTATTTTTTTGGATAGTAAACTAGCATTCTGTCCTTGTTTTAAGATTATTTTATTTCTTCTTTTTTGTTGTTTTTATTACCAAGGACAACCTAACAACATTCCATATCTTCTGAAAATCAAAGCTATGCTGATATAAAAAACTCCCATATAAAAATACTGAAAACATGACTCCTTTTTGGGCAGTCGTGAAAAAAACGGATCAAGAACTAGTTCTATTAATTAGTTGTATTAGTTCTGTACCTTTCTAGGAATACTAAGAAGCAACTGTCGCTTTTTCTCGTAATAAATCATATAAAGTCAGACCGACGATTACACGCTTACGAAAATATGCTAATCGACATCATTAAAAAACGTGATTTCACATTACTTATAAATCATTATAGGATTATGTAGTAGACCCTGAGAAGTATAGGTACCTACTTGACTATAAATAAAAGAAAACAAAATATCATCTACTATGGTGCCTATATCACATATTATACTTACCTATGTCATTCCCAAAATATATACGTACCTACTTAACATCTTTGTTAACATTCCGCAAATAAAGTTATTTGAATTTGAATTTGAAAATGCAGGATGTTTTCAACTGTCGCAGCGGATTAGGCCTTCAAGAAATTGATTTCATGTACATATTTTGTCCGAAAACACAGCTTATTAAGCCGTGTAGCAACCTGACTGAAATTCCTATGTAGAAATTTGGGAGGTCCTGCACCTAATTCAAACTCAAACTCAAACATTCATTTATTCAATTAGACTACTATTTAGTAGCACTTTCGAATCGTCATTACATAGTATTTTTAACCGATTCGGAAAGCAGTATCTATGGAGAAGAATCGGCAAGAAACTCCATTCTATTCTGGTCATGTCAGATTTAAGCCAAGAGACACCTACACTACATCATTGTTATAGTTTGTAGTCTATGGTCTTAGTTGAGCTGAGAGCCGCGACTTCGTCCTACATTGCGCTCTATAATAATTAATAATTACAAATTCAAACTTTATTTCCTTCAAAATTTACTTAATGTTGATCTTAATCCATAACATTAATATTCGAAAAGTAATAATGAAATTATATTTTAATTTCGAACTTGCACCTTCCTGAAAAAATATCTACAAGATAATTAAGGCACTTGCGAAATTCGTTCCGTACTTTAGGCGAAGTTATCGGATAAGCAGACAGTCAAAATGATCTTTTCTTTATACCGGGAGATAAAGTTAAAAGAAGCCATATCTACAATTAAATTAAAAACATCCAAAATGACAGGCAATGTAACAGCTGCATTAAGAGCTGAAACACAATGTAATCAACTATGAGTTTACTTACCTATATTATCGTTACATCTAGATTTTGGATAAGGCGCTCAAAATGACAACTGTTCATTTTAATTACAGTTAATTGTTAATTAACATGACTAAGTGATATGGCGAACATTCCGTAATGAAACAGGGCTTGAATTATGTGTTAATGATATGTCGTTACATAGTTCATACTTTGGTATACTTATAGTTACTTCTCTATGGTTAGTTAACTATTTTAGAGAGATAAATGATGATGGTGAACAATTAAGAGCGCGAATTAATAGTCACAACTAATTAATGTGCTCATAATGTAGTCTTGCAAATATGAAGCCTCAATAAATGATGTATTTGTTTATATCTTATGAAGGGTAACGTGTTATTTCCTTAATAGTAAGTGACAAACGTCTGCCACTTGTTTACATAATGAGTCAAGTGATATTAATGGATGTGTGAAAAATGGTGTTCAGTGTTTATTAGTTTAAAATGTATATGAAGTTTTATAGTTTTATGTAAAGGTGTTCGAGATCGCCTCCTCGGTATAGTGGTTGACGCGTGAGCATAACACCGAGGGGTCCTGGGTTCGATTCCCGGTGGAGACGAAGAAAAAAAATGTCTTGGTCTGATAGGATACAGAGAGCTGATCACCTACTTGTCCCTAAAGAAAATCGATCAGTGAAACAGATGTATAATGCATCTGCCCCTTACCCCACCTGGGGGACATGGGACTTCATACTAAAGGTGTTCGAAATGAGAAGATTTTGATACTACTTTTCAGCTTGCTACATAATATCACTATCGCTAGTCACTAGATAGTATAAAACAAAGTCGCTTTCTCTGTCCCTATATCCCTATGTATGCTTAATTCTTTAAATCTACGCAACGGATTTTGATGTGTTATTTTTAATAGATAGTGATTCAAGAGGAAGGTTTTAGTATGGTTTTAGTATATCATTTATTGGGTTTAGACAAAGCTGGTGAAGCCGCGAGCGGGTCGCTAGTCTTAATATAATATATAAATCTCGTGTCACAATGTTTGTCCTCAATGGACTCCTATACCACTTAACCGATTATAATAAAATTCGCACACCATGTGCAGTTCGATCCAACTTGAGAGATAGGATAGTTTAAACATGTAGGTACCACGGGCGAAGCCGGGGTGGACCGCTAGTAGATTATATATAAAACCAAACTATAGGCTATTAAGTGTTCTAAATTGTCCTATATGGTGTACAATAAAGATATTTACATTTATTTCGTTTCATTCATTCATTCATTTATTCAAACGTCAAAGTAACGACTGTTGGACTAATTAATAAAAGAATATTCTCAAAGCCTGCGAGGGAATAATAAACGTGCCGACAGGAAAATAGAGTAATTTTTTTATATCCTGTACATTCAACATGTTAAGGCATTTCATTAATTAATTCAAATCTAGAGCGTTAATCAACTTCCTTCTTGGATGTCAAGTCTATGTGGATGTGAAATTTTGTGAATATTTTGACGCTCATACAAGACGATCTAAGTATCCTATAAATTAAAATTGAATGTGAATTTAACTAAAAAAAAAGAAAGCATTTATTTTAATACACACAACAATAAACATTATAAATTAGTACAAGGTAAATTAAAAAAAATATATACAATCATAAATTAGTGTTGCGTGTGCAAAAAAAGGATGCCACTCAGGATACCTGAGACACCTTAAGCTTAACTTACTGGACTCGTAATGAAATATTAAATAGAAATTACACTCCTTACGTCTGTACTAGAAAGTTTACTTCAATAAATTCTGAACAGTGATTACTCTCATAGATTACTCTTCTAAATGCTTTGTACTATCCCACGATTCATGCCCTAACGGAATCTCTTAATTACCGACTAAAAAAGGCTTCAAAGAGTTTCCACTTCCAATCCCCCCAGCACGTACCTTCCTGTTTCAATACACTTTGTACGGACGCAAGATTAATAAGCGGTGATAAATAGTCCAACGATTTATAAGACATCTCTGCTAACCATCTATTACGCATCCCGTTTGCATTATAATTATCCAGATACCCATTTGTTCATAGTACCCGCAGTAATTGAATTGTCCCCTGGAAATCATCGCTACATAATTTACTATTGAAATATGACGATTTACAGCCGCCCCATAGCGATACTTACTGCACCGCATTCAATTACTCCACAGTCCACTCCAAGAATACAGAAATTATGTGCACAGTTTATAAAGCATATTTACGATTAAAACTGGGCTATGACAATTTCAATAGTTTCAGCGGTTGTAAATAACGTTCTGGTTAATGCTATCGCGTGATACGACCAGTTTAACGCTAATAAAATTGAAAATTATTGATATTAACTCTCGCTAGCTCGCGGTTTATTGACATCGACGGTGATTCGGATGAGTTACGCTGAAAACTTAAATAATTAGATATAAGATTGGACTAGAATGCAAGAATTTGCTACTATATTTTAGCATTTAGAATAATACGCAAGCTGCAAGTATTATCTAAGTAATTTATCGATTATTATAAAAGGCATAGATAATTAACTATTGCATTTATTATATCCTAATGGTGTTTAGTTACAACTAAATATGGAAACAACCAAGTTACAACACAATACAAAAAAGATACAATATCCAACTCTTATTAAATTGAATAAAAAACGTGTCAACCTGCTAGACTAAAGAGGATCATCTCCTCCATAAATACTCATTATGAAACAGATGTGAAACACATGCGCCCAATGGAAAAGGACTCTAATGCTGAATTAAAACAAACCCAGTAACTTATTAATATGAAAAAATGTGCCCAGTACACACAATCGTATCAATTATATTTAATCTTACATTGTTCAAATCAAAAAGCATAAAAAGGCAAACGTGCCAAACAGCTGTAAGTGGTTAATGTGAAAAAATGTATATAATTCTATATCTATAAGTCGGAGGAAGTAATAAAATCGTCCGGGTTTGGAAAAAATTGATCCATTTAAGAGTATTGCCCTTTACGTTGTGTTCTCAATACAGGGATGGATTCAACGCGTATAGGGCCTTATACCACAACTGTAAAATGAATAATATGAAGCAATATTATTGGATATGTTAAATAAAAAAAATTCATAAAAAAAAAATCAAAAATCTGCATAATATTTATTGACATTAACTTTTAATATTTTAGTTCTACAAAAAGTTTTGATATTTTTATGTAATCGACTGATACCAACCTACTTTTTTACCGTATGCTTTTTTATCCAGTTCTTAATTATAAATTTAACTCATCAAAAAAATTTTTTGTTAAAAAGTACGGTAACTCAGGAATTTAAGAAAATTAAAATTGATTGCGTATTTTATTTAAACACCAATCAGTAAACCGTATGGAATTTACTTCACCACCACTTCGCACACTACTTAGAGGCCCCACAAATCCGCCACCCCGTATCTGGGGCCCAATCTCATAACTAATGCATCGAATTCAATACCGCCGGAGCCACAGTGCGTTCCCGCGATTACAAACATGCTCCGGATCGCATATTTGCAACGGTCCACGATCTACGATATTGTAGCCTGGCGAACAGGTTTGCACAGAAATTATGGGCGCCTGACAACTGTCAGCGGCACAAAAAAATATTTAGCAATCTGTGAACATGTGGAATAGGCGGGAAAAAACGTGTCTTCGAGATGGAGTAAAAACTAATTTATAGAGACGAGATCCTGAATGAGATCAGGAATCATTTTTATATGTATAAATTACAAGGGCGACATTAACTATCATAACTATCCAATAGAATGATCTACCTGTATAATGGTTAAAAAAATGTAAAGTTTACAAGCTAGACTATAGCTTTTATAAACGAATTTGAGCAAATACAGAATATAATTTTATACAGCACTTCTTGAAATTTATGCAAATAGCATAATTTATTAAATAGCATTCGCGAAGTTCGTTTGTCATTTATCACACATTTTTTACATAAAACCGGCCAAGTGCGAGTCGGGCTCGCGCACAAAGGGTTCCGTAGCAGCAAATATAATAAATTACAGTTAAATCAACCTATCTCAAAAACTATAAGAGATACTTTGATCAAACCAAAAATCGTTGAAAGAGTTAATTAGCATGCATCACCTCTATTTTTTTTAGAATTTTATACCCCGTAGTTATAAAAATAGAGGGGGGGGGACATACTTTTTACGACTTTGAGAGCTGATATCTCAAAAACCGTTCACTTTAAGAAAAATGTTTTTTAGAAAACTTTATATCATTTTAAAAGACCTTTCCATTGATACCCCACACGGGTATGTACATCGAAAAAAAAAATTTCATCCCTCAGTTACATGTATGGGGGGGCCCCACCCCCAATTCTTTTTTTTACTATTTAGTGTCATATTTTTGTAGCGGTTCATACAACACATATTCCCATCAAATTTCATCACTGTAGTACTTATAGTTTCCGAGTAAATCGGCTGTGACAGACGGACAGACGGACAGACGGACAGACGGACATGACGAAACTATAAGGGTTCCGTTTTTGCCATTTTGGCTACGGAACCCTAAAAATGATACATCAATCAAGAAAACGGTGGTAAAAATCCTATCGGCATTAGGAAACCCGTTGAATTGCCATACAAGGTAACACTGGAAGACCTAATTACCTAGGTCCTGGATGCCTGTGCAGCGTTCCCATCAAACGCACTTAACTTCCCCATATAATAGGCTAGCGGGATTTAAAACAGAGAGCTCCAATCCTTCTACGGCTATTAATGATGACTAAAATTACTCCGCAATTTAGCGGTCCGTATGTCACAGGCAGGCGACAAGATAAAATACCCATAGACTGGAATTCTGTAATAATAACAAGCTATGAGTTTTTACTGGCGTTCCTCGATAATATTTAGTATACAAAGCACGTTCAGGCTTGAATCGAATTAATGAATATAGTAATTTGCTTCAGGCGCGAATACGGAATTTCATCGCGGAAGTTTTAAACTTGAAATAAAATTTAATGAGCGTATTTCATAATCATTGGCACGCTATAATGAATTGGTGCACAAGTTCTATAATTTCATACATTTTATAGACTATTCCATTTTCTATGCAGATAAAAATCGACATTTTTAACCCTAAAGCACACCCCGGACACTCCATACAAAATGATCGTTTTGACAGTCACACTGTAGAGACTGCAAATGTGTGTGTTAACGCTTTATGGTTGGCACATTTGTGACTAGCGTAAAAAAAATTCGCGTTTTTCTGATGAAATACATCCGTAAAAAGCACAATATCTAACCATTTTCTACGAAAAACGATAATCACAAATCCAAAATAATAAAATTACTTTAAGTCAATTTGATTAATGTTGTCAATCTTCGTTGCGTATCGTCCTTGTAGAAAAATATGGCCCATTTTATGTCTGATCGCGCGGGGGTGAGGTAAGTTTAATTTTGGCGGGAGGCGGAGAGTGTCCGTTCTGTAGCGTTTAGCTACTATTATGTATTCTGTGCCTAAAGCATAAAATAAGTGGTAATAATTTAGCGTATTTATCGTTCTAAATACACATTATTACAATTAATAATATCTCACATTCAATATTCATACAGAAAACTAAAATACACCGACACATCTAGTTACCTTCACATAAATAAGATGTCAATTCAATTAGACATTTTATTTAATTCAAGTCATGGATTCTTTGCATTACAGGACATATAACCATCTTTTACCTCACAGCGGGGTGCTATAGACTGGCTTTAATTTAAACTCGATCATATTTATACTCTTTACGATTTATAGTGCTTCTTATAGCATAATATACAATTTCTAATCATGAAATTATTGTACGATTTTCTCACTTTATTAAATTTATTATTTTTTTCTCACTTTTTGTTTTTAAAGAATAGAAATAGAAAGCGTTTTATTTGCCACCATAATAAAAATATAAATCTTAGTAATATAACCACACAAAACAGAAAAAAAGAAAACAATTGTGGCAAAAAGGACTCCCCGTCAGCAAAGCAGCAACCATTACTTAAAATGTATTCCTGCACTGATTTTCAGAGGAGACCACGTGACTGTACAGATGCAATGATTCTTCTAGTACTAAATGATACATATAATTATGACAGTGTGTTTATGTAGCATAGGTAGGGAAAATATATTATGTGCACCTTAATTTTATTTTGCGAACAGTGGGAGAGTGTGAGATATATATAAATACACAATAATCAATGACTAAAATATGTGGCGTCCGACCGTTCTCCTAATCGGTACTTGCTTCTGAAGCTAGAACAACAAAAACCTCAGACGTTTTTTAAAACATGGCACTGAATACGATTGATCTCTTAAAATACTGCACCGATTTTGAAAACACTTTCATCTTTATGAAGCTATTATTGGCGTAACATTGGTGTAACATTGTCGTCTTTGTATTTATTTCAAAATAAATAAATACCACAATAAACGTAAAAAATATATTTTCCTCAAAATTTTTAAATTTTTTTTACGAGTTTCATTAACGGTCAATCAATTAAAGTGTAAAGAATTTATGATAATAGAACTTAGAAATAACGCAGTTATTGATAATTTTATCATACACCTTTCTATAAAAGGGTTTTCTAATTGAATTTTATTACTTAAATCCGTAATTTATACGACACTAATATTTATAAAAATTGAAAATACATAAAATATTGTTTACGCGATCGCAATAACTGTTAATTGATTTAATTTTTATCCTTTACTAGCTTGTTCTCGCGGCTTGTTGTGGCTTGTTCCCGTGTTACATGTTCGTTTTCTCTTCATATGAACCATCCTCGTACTTCAAGGAATATTATAGAAAAAAAGAATTATCTAAATTGATCCAGCCGTTCACGCGTCATGCTTCATGAAATAGAGATTCATTTTACATATAGAAAATTAGCTGGTTTAAAAATGGCCTGAGTAAAAATTGACCTACCTAAACATTTTTTTTTCAGCTATAATAGGAACAGATTAAAAATATTAATTGAAACCGACCATAGACAACTACTTACGTACATTAGCGGTAATTTAAAAGTAACTAAAAACATAATGAATGAGAAGTAATAATTAGTTTCTAACGACCAACAAAATTATCGTAGCCATTAAAATAATAATAATTGTTAAAAATAGTTAATAATGTTGGTTATTTGTTTTCAAATAACTATAGCTTAAGAGCTGCACGTAATTATATTTATTATTAAGTTTTGATTAGGTTGAAAACTCTGTTAGGCTTTTTTAGGTTTGACATTACAGTAGTATAATGTACAATAATCTTCGAAAATTTGCAAGATTATGCAAGGCCTGTGATCATGTATTTGAATTTTGTTAGGCAGTATATAAATTAACTATTTGAGGCTATAATCTATAGCCTAAACTATATAAAAAATGAGCTCAATTCGTGCGCCATAATATTATACATATAAAAAGCGTTTATTCTTAAACTTATTACCTCTAATGGTAAACACTTAAAAATAAACAACACTTTGATTGGCCAAATTCTTCAATGACTCTGCAACTATTTTAATAATCCAATCTTTGTTACTTTGTATGCGTCATTGTAATAATAATTATTCTGTTAACTATAAGCAGAAGGTATTGACCTACTGTCTTCACCTGGCTTTGTTTGCTTACATAAATCATTTTTTTACAAAGAAGAACATTGTAGCTACTCAATCGTTAATAAGGTTATTTATAGTAAACTAGGTTTGCACCCGCGGCATCGCCCGTGTTGTATATAAAACTAGCTGTGCTCCGTGGTTTCACCTGCATTACTCCGTTCCTGTTCGTCTAAGCGTGATGATGTTATAGCCTATAAATGGGCCTTCCTCGATAAATGGGCTATCTAACACCGAAATAATATTTCAAATCGGACCAGTAGTTCCTGAGATTAGCGCGTTCAAACAAACAAACAAACTCTTCAGCTTTATAATATTAGTATATAGATTTAACAAAAATAATATACCTAAGTTATGTCCCGTGTTCCCGTATGGGGTAAGGGGCAGATGCATTATTCATACATCGCATCGGTGTCACAGGGCGTCACTGATCAATTTTCTTTAGGGATATGTAGGTGACCAGCCTCCTGTGTCCTGCCAGACCGAGACTTTTTTTCTCCACTGGGAATCGAACCCAGGACCTCTGTACAAAGGAGGCGGTCAAAAATACATATACCTATAAACATTTTCCTCTATAGGTACATTCGTGAAAACCACAGGAGAAAACAGACTGAAAATCGGTACAGGAGTTTTTGAGTTTATCGACTGACAGACAGTCAGACAGAGGCAGCGGCGGACCATGCTTTATATCATATTCCAGTAGTGATAATGATATAATTTTTAGCTTTTCAATCTTTATAAATACGGACTAGAATAAGATTTGTATTGTTCTCAAAATAGATTCATTCAACTGTAACACTGCAACGTTATAAATAACACGTAATTATAAACACAAATATGAACAACGAATACGCTTTAACATGATTTAGAATTTCCTTCAAGCACTCAACATCGTACTTCATTGCCATTAGTTTTGTCATAAATAAAAACTGCATAAAAGCGGTAACAAAATAGCATAATGTAGAATCTATGTATATTTGTTTCACAATAAACACTTTAGCCATTTTATGTTCTGCCGAGTCACACGCACAGTACCCCTACATGGTAAGTGCAAATTTTACATCGGTAGCTTTCTGGATTAATTAGTAATTAATTGGTAGTTATTTATAAACTTCCCGTCACATATATTCGTAGTAGGTTGTTGAGAAATTACAAATTATATAGAACATGCTTTTATTATTATAAATTTAATAAAACGATGAAAGTCGTTGCTTAACCTCTACCCTCTACCATAAGTACATAATAATCTTAATCTTAATCTTAATACTATTATAAAGGCGAAAGTTTGTAAGGATGTATGGATGTATGGATGTTTGTTACTCTTTCACGTAAAAACTACTGAACCGATTACAATGAAATTTAGCACACATATAGAGGGTAACTTGGATTAACACATAGGATAGGTTTTATCCCGGAAATCCTACGGGAACGGGAACTATGTGGTTTACCTTTGAAAACGCGGGCGAAGCCGCGGGCGGAAATCTAGTATACTATTATAAAGGCGAAAGTTTGTATGGATGTATGGATGTATGGATGTATAGATGTATGGATGTATGGATGTTTGTTACTCTTTCACGTAAAAACTACTGTACCGATTACAATGAAATTTAGCACACATATAGAGGGTACCCTGGATTAACACATAGGATAGGTTTTATCCCGGAAATCCCACGGGAACGGGAACTATGCGGGTTTTCCTTTGAAAACGCGGGCGAAGCCGCGGGCGGAAATCTAGTCTAGTCTAGTCTAGTCTAGTCTAGTCTAGTCTAGTCTATCTAGTCTAGTCTAGTATATTATAAAGGCGAAAGTTTGTAAGGATGTACTGATGTATGGATGTATGGATGTATGGATGTATGGATGTTTGTTACTCTTTCACGTAAAAACTACTGAACCGATTACAATGAAATTTAGCACACATATAGAGGGTAACTTGGATTAACACATAGGATAGGTTTTATCCCGGAAATCCCACGGGAACGGGAACTATGCGGGTTTTCCTTTGAAAACGCGGGCGAAGCCGCGGGCGGAAATCTAGTAATTATTATAGAGAGGACAGATTTGACTGTTTGCTTGATTTAATTAAAAAACTATTCAGTCAATTTAGAATTGCCTTTATAAACTCAGAAAACTACGCCTCTACAGCGTAATATACGCTATAATTCATTTTATCACTTGTCAACCCGGGTGAAACCGAGCAAGCGGCTTCTCATTATAATTAGGTACATAATATATGATTAGCAATATATTTGTTATAAAATTATAAATCCAAATGTTAATAGGAATATGAACTACGATATTGTGTTCATCTATGTAAAATTACTAGTCAATTTATCATTAATTTGGTATGCAAATATTAATTATTGTACTACTCCATTAAAAAGAGGATCTTAAAAGCAATAGCAAATAATCAGTACAATGTCTTAAACCTTAAGGTTTAAGACATTGTACTAAGTGATATTATCACTAGTAGTAATCAACAGTAAGCTTGAATATCACAAACATTTTATCCGACACTAGCTGCTCCGCGCGGTTTCACTCCCGTGGCTCCACCCCTGTTGGTCGTAGCGTTATCATATATAGCCTATAACCTTCCTCGATAAATGGGCTATCTAACACCGAAAGAATTTTTCAAATCGGACCGATAGTTCCCGAGATTAGCGCGTTCAAACAAACAAACTCTTCAGCTTTATAATATTAGTATAGATTCACACGCGAACCTTCGCTCCAGCTAGACAACTAAACCCTTATAAACAACCCTATATATATGCATTACCATCCGCCAATAAAATTAACCAAGGAAGGCACCATGTCTTCATGTCTTATAACAGTATTCTTTCCAATGTGGGAAAGTGACAGCACTACACAACCTATATAGCGCTGTCACGTTTCCACACTGGCAACTATACTGCTTACGACATCGTGGTACAGAAAAAAGAATCACATCAAAGCTAAACCGCAATTAGCTTTGAATTAATACTCCAAAAAACTTCACATGCATAAATAGTACATAACGCCTGATACGGACGTCCAGCATCTCAATAAAAAGATATATCGAGGATCAATTCCCTGCATTTTAATTGGCCCATACATATTCATGGGACCACGATTGTGCCTAATGACTTCAGTTGTACATGTTAATTATTTAGCACAATAGTGTGCTGTTCTCGAACTAAATTCGAATATTATAGAATTTCAGTATGCAGTAGGTATTATTATTTGTTCTAATGATCTAGTATATGGTGAGATGGGTTTCCTTTTATTACTTTTGGCTTTTGAAATCTGACAACATACCCATCTACAAATTCCCTCTATTTCCCTATTTTGGAATTCATAAAACTGTTTTCTTCTGCTTTGCAGCATTTTCATAATCAATGCTTAATTTAATCAAAGCCGATTCAGATTTCATCGTTAGTTATTAGAGACAGACATTCACACTAATAATACTGGAATGAAAATCGATGCAGTAGAGGATTTTGTTTTTAGTATGTAATAAACCTTTACAAAAATGAAATTTTACGTAGCCACCTATCATTTTGCGAAAATGTTCATAAATCCATACCCATCGAATATCCCAAAGTATCATAATATTTTTTACGTTTAAAATAAATTTTATCATCGTTTATATCAATTACACATGTTTATTAAATTTAAACGATGTCTTTTATATTATCCAAACCAATTTTTATACCATTAACAACAACGGGTCCAAAATTATGTAGATGTTTTTTTAGGATTCTCAAAATTTCGATTATTGTAATAAAAACCGATACAGAAACCTGTTATTCGGTAGTTATGTTATGTTTGGAGTTGGACATTAAACATATGATTCATAAAATATGAAAAAAATTATAAAGGATAACTACCAAACTCTCTGTGTCTCTATCCCATTTCTTTATATCAAAACTATTGATTAATTTCATGTATTGTCCGTGTTATATTTTTAACACATACATTTTCAATAACATTATGTAATACAACAACATGCATCTCGAAAATAAGATATTTTCCTACATTTTTTTAATGACAATTTTCCAATCATAATATTAGATAACAAATAACTGAAGAAGAAAATGTGAATTTAATAAAAATTAGTTGGTTTGCCATTCAAAAAATAGCATGATATCAATTCAATTTTAACAGTTATTGCGTTGAAATGAAAACCTTTCCCACAGAGTATTTTAGCATAACAAAGTCTACATTCCGTACAACGAGCAGACAAAAACGCCAATCTATTTTGCTGACATTGTGTCGCATATTGATATATATTCCCAAGTGCCAATAAATATAGCATTTAAGGAGCTAAAAAACTTAATTGGTTTACGTACAGCCACATAAAATAAACTGCGAACAAGAAACTCAAATCAGATGGAGTTTTTATGAGAAAAACTGATATGCTTTTAATGATAGCGTGGAAAAAGTGGAGCCATGGAAAACGCAATAATTGGTGCAGGACTGCCTTGAAAGGAACGACTTAGCTTAACTTAATACGTTATGTACGGGGAGATAAGTTAGCATTAATTGCCTTCGTAAATGGTAATATCTAGAGGCGAGGCTCATAATGTTGGGAATCAGGGATAAATTGTTTTTTGAGGTGTAAATGTCCACGCTCTACTCTCTGCCGTAGGCTGCAATTAGTATGATCTGAATATGTATGATTTACTAATCTATGCTTACGTTTTTATATGGTTCTGTAATATTGCCAGGTTACCCAGAACTAACCTCTCATTCGGTCTACCTATATTGATCCATCAGAATTCAATTATTGACGTAAGTAATTTATTTATTTATTTACATTCTTTATCCGAACCGCGAGGGACTGGAACATGCTTCCTAAATCTGTGTTCCCCGACGAGTACAGTATGGGGGTCTTCAAGCGTAGAGTGAACAGGTACCTTCTAGGGAAGCGCGTTCCATCTTAGACCACATCTCAGCTTAACATCAGGAGAGATTATGGTCAAGCGCTTCCCTATTACCAATAAAAAAAAGACGGGTTGCACTGCCGGCAGAAGTGAAAACTTGATTATTAACGTTGAGCATGTTTGATATTTTGGAATGGTATCCGTCTTACGCTTTTTCGATCAGGTCACGTGTCCTGACGCGAGTTTAAGATTTTATACCCATTACAGAAAAAGTGCTCAACAACGCTAAAGAAGTTTTTTTCACTTAAAAAAAGTAAGCACTATTTGCTACACTAGCTCCACTTCTATATTTTATTTCTTACTAAAATGTCAATGTACTTTACATCCATAACCTTAAATCTTATAATGCGATCCTTATATATTATTCGTTATAATATAGAACACAACAGATGGATTCTTGATAAACTAGACAACCGAGTCGAACAAATGAAAGACATCTGCAGACCTCCTTAGCATCAGGCCATACCGTTAATAAACAGGCGCTTACCCAAATTACTCCCAAACAATAAGCCAGCACGAACTATCATTGTAATGTATCACTTACAAAAACATCACAAGCAATCGAATCGATTCGTAGAACGAATTTCAACTGCATAATCAGAGCCATCTCGATTCATAGAAAACGATCGAATAAAAAATCGATTAAAAAACAGTGTGTCACGCACGACTGCGTCGATGTCTTTGACTTGTAATTCGTGTCTGCTTCTTAGAAATATATTTTTTAATATTACAGTTTTATTTAAATGTCTAAGGCTGTTACATATCAAGGTAGTCAATGGCGTTCGCTTTTAAAACTGTACTTTTAATTGATTCAAGCCAACTTCTGTGATACGTATTGCTTCTAGGAATCAATCTTTGATTGATTTGGAGCAATAGCGTAGATATTAATATATTGATACAATAATTTAAATGACAACGATGTTAGATCTGTGATTAATGCCTACCTAATCACATTTTATGGATTTAAACATCTGATTTATATAATAACATTCAGATATGCTGGTGCATTCAAACTACTCTCAACTCATTTTCCAAAAATAACTTTATAATACGATTAAGTTCCTAATAACGTTATTTTAAAACTAGATAACGGCTAAAACCATATCGGTATTCATACACAATTTGGTAATATTTTTATTCAAAATAGCATCCTAATTCCCATGAATATAAATTTGTTAGCCTGTGCTTCTTTACCACAGGAATTGCTGCATTTATTTCTATTAACCGACAGACTCTTTTGCGACCAATTACGTGATCAGCCTTCTGTGTCTCGCAGACCGAAACTTTCTTAATAGTTTCCTTTCTAGACCGAACTTGTGGCCTTTCAGTTGTATCTCACACTCGCTACTAAGTGAAGAAAACACTGGACCAAAACTAATTGCCTTCCACTCGTTATACTTAAACCTAAAAAGCCGTATATTTAAATGATATGTAGGTATTTTGAATCAAGGTAGGATCTATGTTCTGCTTGACTTCATACTTACCTCACAATAATGTTATCATCATAAAAAACATAACTAATTGAAAAGGAAACTTTGATTTTATGTTAATTTAGATTGGAACTTAACACCAATAACTGTTTTCACCCTGCCAACCAAATTTAAGACGCGTAGAGCGTAGATAAATACATTTTTTTCAATATATAACTAAATACCAAAAAAATACATTTTAAAGTGATATTTATTCATCAATCACATGCTGATATAACTTACTAGAATATATGTATGTTATATACACATAGATAAACGCACACAATAATGATGGTAGTGTATGTAAAATCGCTTAGGATGGGCGTAGACCGTCATGGGCGTTTCGCGTTCAGTGACGCAAAACCACGGGAAATAGAAAGTGCATTACGCTCCGACGCATGTAAGTATATAATGCTGATGACGTCACGTAAACTACATATTTGTTATAGTGATTTTAACTAAAGTGGATGAATAGTTTGGTGGCATGAAACACACTTAGTCAATACTCAATACCATATTTTTATTAATTGAAAAAAGTGAAATTTTAAATAATTAATTTTCAGTAAGATTACATAATTTCAACTAATAAAATATTAATAATATAAATAATAAAATAATTTCACCGATTTTACACAGATGAAGTAACAATAAAAAATATTGTGAAGTTCCGGCATTTTTTTCAGTAGGTACAGTACGATTCCGTCCGGACACAGAAATATAAAACATTTATACCAGGTAAGGTAAGTTTATAATTAAAAATGGAGGCTTATATATATGCTATAATAAGCCTATAGCTAAGGACTTTACCACAATGTTTTTATTTAAAAACTGTCAAAACGAAACCTTAAAACCGTTTAAGTAATAACCGAGTATTATTATAAGTGCCTATTAATAAAATTATAACTTTTAATGTGCTTAAAGCAATATTAAAATAAAAACACAAGAGCTATCAATTAAGTTTATAAATATATTAAAACCTGTTTCGAGATTAATTACAATAAAAATAAAACACAACATTATAGCATCGATGTGGAACAACTTGGGAATATCTTATGTTGTTTTTGTGTATTTTACTGTTATTTTATGTAAATTAATTGATTTTTAATAATTAAAACGTTATACTCTACATTTTATCAGTAAGAACATTAATTTGATATGCGTTTACTGAGATAATATAAAACCAAACGAACCGCTAGCTTCGGCATTCGTATTTAAACATTGTATGATACTTCTACTCTGAATATATACCTACCTACGTATAAAAAAAAACTCTATACTGCTTTTGAATGATATTTGATTTATGCCCGATTTTTCAATCCTTGGTTTAAACTTATCCGTCCAATAAAGTATTACACGATAATATTAAAATGTCACCATTAAAATGTCAAATCCGGACAATTAAAATGCATTTTTGAAATGTGAGTTTAATACGTTATCCGAAGAATAAGTTTTAACCAACGATTGAAAAATTAGCCCTTATTCATTTTGTCGTAATAGAGGAATAACACCAATATCGTAACAATACGCTTTTACGGGACATCATAATAATCTTCATCACGATTTTTGCCACTGTCAGGGACACACACACATGAAGAAATTTAAAACAGTTATCCACAACCCAGGTGCGCATATACCAAGTACCAATACCGTGTACCAAGTGCATGGTATACCATAAACATGTCCTCAAATAGACTCATCATTCTAAAGTTTGTCTAGAAGCCTCTCTCAGACAATCATAGAAAAACTGCACAATCCAATCGGTCAATCACCCGGAAATCTTAACAAACAATGAACAACTTAATATTTATTTAATCACGGAACATACGTATATAATGCTATATCCCATACAGCTACGTCACGGATGAGCGCCCACCCCTAAAGGTGAGAAAGGCGTGTCCATATGTGGAAGGGGTGGGAATCTCTAATAGAACAAGCACAACAACCATTGGTGCCTAACAACCTATTAATAAATACCTAACACGTATAACCTTCTAAGCTTTCACCGAATTCAGACTATGAATATCTCTCTAAATTTTCACATTTCAAAATGTGTATTGCGTAAATTGTATGAAGTTAATACGTGGTCGTTTAGTAGTGGTTTAAAAAATTTCAGATTGTTAATAGAAAATTCTGTGATAGTTTATTAAAATTGAGAAGGAGCAGTGTGTGATTTGGCGGTTGGTTTCAACTAGTAAGTATTTCTTTATCATTTATTTGTTTAAGTTTAAAACATAGTACCATAAGTGCTGAGTACATTTTTTTTCACTTCTATCTGGTGTGTAAGATTTACAAAAGACATAAAATCATTTAGCATAACTCCGAAACTTTCGTTATTATTAAGATTAAGGATGGTTTGAACCAAATTACAAAGGATTATCTCCACTATAAACATACATACTACGTATAAACATATCACCTACGATCTCTGATTGACTGTAGAGTCAATTTGAGTCATTTTGCCGTATAATAATTGCAATTATTAACCGTTTTGTACCTTCTGACTTTCTGCCTTCCGTGGTTCGATCCAAGCTGATTACAACTCCAAGACAATTGTCAGTTGTTACACGCATTTCGTTATAGCATAGTTACAGTCTAACTATATTCAGCAGCATATTTCCTCTCCAGTCTATGATTATTGACTAGTAGTGTTAGTGATTCGTGTTATTACTAATATCTAGACGCATGTGAGAAGCTGGCGCCTACGCTAATTGCGTAAATTGTATGTACTCGTAGAGGTTAGAATGCTGAGCAAAATGAAGAATCCCTTTTTGGGCTCAAATGATAGTTTACCTCCCTGTTGCTGCGTAGTTACACGTAATAGTTATAGTATTTTTTACTGTTCGATTTACTAGTTTTAGAGATTGATCACGCTCGCTGAAAAGTGTGCGAAACGTCGGGAAAATAATATAATGAATAAATTGCGTTTAAAATCCGTTAAAATGTTTAATTACTAAACGTATTAATTATTTTATGTTTTTGAATCATAACTAAGTCCAAGCAATCATCAATGGTTAACACGTAGGTATGTGTAGAATCCTAGGTTCGATGAAAAACAAGAAAAAAACTATAATGTTAGATGGTTCATAAACTAATTATCTGTAAAAAGAGAATAATAAAGATAATGAACCCGATAAAAGTCCAAAGGAAAACCCGATACCCAACAACACATCTAATCAGAACCTTTACGTTATCAATTACCTATATAATGAGCTATTTAACTAAAAATACAAGATCCATTTATTACGTCTTGACCCAGAATAAAACGTTTATGTATTGAATAGTACATTACTTTTATTAAGTAGCCCGAGATTAATGACCACTAAAAGTCAACAATATATCTCTATCTTAATTAAATAGAGGTATTTGCTTTACATAATTTCTTTAATACTAAGTATTTTTTATACTTTTTCTTACTACTCTTACAACATTTTGCATATACCTATCTACGTAATAACCAGGTCTCATGCCAAAAAAGATGATTTTTAGCAGATTTTTGAAGAAGGAAAGTAAAGCTTTTCAATTGTATACATTAATTGCATGTGCTTTAAAATAGCTCGGTATGTGTGGACGTGGGTCGGAAAGCGACGGTTATGCCACAGATACAGATAATAAAATATTATATAGGTTATATCTTCATATTGCGGCTGTTTCATCAAATTGTGTTATACAAAACCTTAATTTAAAAATATGAAAATAGAAAATAAGATTTCCAAAAGAATCGAAGAATAATAAATTCCAAATGCAACTCAATAATAATATGTAATATCTAAAAAAACACTCAAAATATTATGTCTACATTATATTTTAAACAGAAACGTAGCTTGGCCTTTGCGTCACATTCGTAGCGAACGAAAGCTCTCACCTGACTGGTTCAAACCAGTAACAAAACTATGAGAGGCGGGGACTTGAATAATTTATAAAATTATTAATCAACTTTCACGGTAATTCGCCCCTATTTCTATAAAAAGTAACCCCTATATACCTTCACATATGGTAACATTATAATAGATTGGTGGATTGAGTTGTACATAACGTTTTTTTTTTTGCTAGTTTATCCTGCTATTGATTTTGTTTCATAAAGCGATTAACCTTTAAGCCGTTATATAAGCAATTTTAGTACAAATCTATACTTATAGAGCTGAAGAGTTTGGTTGTTAGAACGCTCTAATCTCAGCAAATACTGAACCGATTTCAAAAATTCTTTCACCGTTGGTTATGTACGTGATTCTTGAGTGCTATGGGCTATAAAATATGAACCACATTACCACAGGAAAGCCAGGGCGAACTCTTAGTTAAATAAAAAAATGCTTGTCGCTTGTCAGCTTCGTACGCGATAAAACAGATTCTTTGTGTAAATGCAGATTTCTAGAGTCGGCTAAATTAATTCTTAAAATGTTAAAATTAATTTAAAACTAACTAACATGTCGACGCCCCCCGCGAATAATCCGGTAATCGTAAAAGTGTAAATGTTCAGGAAAAATAAAAAACCATTTTTCCTTAATAACTCCATTAAACAACATGTATCAGAGACTTTTAATATCGCATATGGAAGCTAATTTTTTCAGCTATCTGGTTATTTCAACAAAATTTAAGTAGTCCCAAGGGCTTCGTTATAATTTAACTGGATTCATTTTACTATACTAGTGTAGGTCAAGCTCTGGTCAGTAATGTCACTTACGATATTGTTCGTGTAAATTTATATTTTCGACGGCAACAGTAAAATCTTGTTGCGCTAATATTCGTGTTATTTGTTTTGTATACTGAACATTTGTAATAATCTATTATTTGGTTATTCGATTGTTTAACAGTAACGTACATTTTATTGTTATAACTATTACTGTTTATTCGAATAGTTTACTTAAGTATTATTTGATGATTATTATAGTATGTTTTATGAAATACAGGACATTTTAGTAAATGAAACAACTTTGGATTGTTTCACAAAACACGATAGTTATTATTATCATAGAAAATAGACACTGCACTGAAAACACAACTATTACACATGATTACACAGTCATGAAAATTATACTATGGTCCTATTACAGTTAAAAATGTAATCAGAATCCTCATCAGAACCTCACAGAAGGCGAATCCGCCGTGACCAGTCAGTACTTGTGTGGTGTGGTGTGTGATGTCTTTTTCGCGACTACCTTGTATACAGCAGCAGCGCTTGGGAAAAAGGGCTTCGCGACTCCGACCGTTCTTCCTACATCGTATCTCCTGTCCCATTCGCTGATCGTATCCTGTCCCAAAATACGCTTGACGAATGAAACAGGACACAGATCGTAATCCGATTTCCGGAAAGGGCGGCTCCGACTCGACGGCCGCAATCTTGCTGCCGTTCCTATAGACCCTGAAGACGTGGCTGTTCACCACGTCGGCATAGGCATCTATCAAGCCAAACCCCAGCTCTACTTGCTCTGCCGTATGTGGGTCCGTATCGCGGGTGCCATTCGTTCCAACTCCCTGTCCCTCAACACCGCCGGGTGCGACACACCCCTCTTGATCTCATAAAGCGTCGAAGCTTCGAGTATCCTGAGGTCAAGAGGGAGAATCCCAGCCAACAGCATCGCAGAGTTCAGGGAGACAGTCCGATATGCTCTGCAGATCTTCTGGGCAAAACCCCGTTGAACGGTGTTAAGCCTCTTTTGGACACCCATCTTTTCCGCCCACGTGCCCACGCTGCTGATGCATACAATATAGTCGGTTATATAACTGCGATATATATAGTCTTAACTACTTGGGGGTTAAGCCCCCAACTTACTTTAGCTGCTCTTGCTAATAGCTTATAAGGGGCGATTGCCTTTTTGCAAACGCTCCCGACATGGGCGTTGAATGTCAGGCCGCCATCAATAGTAAGGCCCAGTATCTTAATACTTTCGAAATATTGGATGTCCACACTCCCCATTACAAGTCGTGGCCTGTCAAATTTTAATTTTCGTGTCGAGAGCAGGGCACATGTCTTGTGTGGCGCGAATTTTAGTTTATTTCTGACACCCCATTCGTCAATTTTCCTCAATGTGCAGTTTGCCTTCGTCTCTACTTCTAAAGCAGTATCTCCATCAAACACTAGCACAATGTCGTCGGCAAAAGCCTGACAAAACACATCCATCTCCTCTAACATCCACAGCAGAGGATCCAGCAAGAGGTCCCACAGGAGCGGCCCACCTATGGAACCCTGCACGCGCCCCTTGTTGGTCTCTCTACTCACTTCCACACCCGCATACCTAACTTTCATACCTCTTCCACTCAGGTATCTGCTGATCATCCGCCTTACGTTCCCCGGACACCCAACTTCGGCCAACCGCACCTTTATGGCTGGCCACCAGGCGCTGTCGAAGGCTCCCTCTATGTCTAGAGATACCACAACAGAAATCTTCTTCTCCTCCCTCTTATTTCTGATGTGGCTACCTAGTCTATAGAGGGCGTCCTCGGTGCTCCTCTGTGGCATGAAGCCATACTGATGGGGGCTTATTTTGGGCAGCAGGTAGAACCTGAGTTGGACGACCAGCATCTAATGAAGATGAAGATGAAGGTTTCGATGTGGT
>CAJQZN010042804.1:0-18934 GCA_907164685.1 Colias eurytheme
GTGGGATCGCCTCCATCACTGAAACGGGATTCTATTTTAAGTTTTTGTCGCAAAAGTATATACATTTTTTCGTTCTGTTACTTAATGACGCAACAATGATAGGAATTAAATCTTTGTTGCGTCATTAAGTAACGACATGCGACAAATCCTTTTATACACATATTAAAAATACAATCCGATACATAAATTTAATCTAGAAACTAGCAGAAAATTCATTACCTAGAAAAAGTATGATATATTCGAAACAATTCAGTTACAGGGGTGGCTGTAAGCCTGAAGAGCAATAAATATTTATATGAACGTGAAAAGGAAGCGTTTCTAGGCAGGTGAGTTCGACTAAAATTCGTTATTCCAAGTTTGGTCTTACAATTCATTTCAATTATTTAAAAGAATCTGTTTACTTTGTCTAGATCTGAACCTTTCTTCGTGCAACGCATATTTTAACCTTTTGAAACTACATAATTATAGGTGTCTAATTTTGGAAGACAGATTAGGTTATGTTGTAAAATTACATTGAATAAAGTCATACAATTGAACTAGTTTTAGATAAACTTGTTATTTATACAAAGGATCTCCACTATTAGGTAGGTACTAAAACGAGAATGGGAGCTAATGTGAACATTGCCACAACGTCCACCGCTCGGGGTTGGCGTCGTTTGCACTCGTACCGCGGCAAGCTAATATGTAATTTGTCAACATGTTACATGCTTTACAAAACCGTTTGTGATTTGTATAAATAATATATGTTGAACGTAAGTTATCTTTGTGTGGAAAAAAAACAAATGATGATAATTGTTACCTAGTTATTTAGCCTGTCAAGAAATGGTATCTATGTTAGAATTATAAAATTCTAGTATTTTTAGTCATAAAACAAAGTATAACTTTGCTGTGTAACTAAATATTATCTACTCTGGATTTAATAATATTGCAGCTATCTCGACTGCAGCGATAATGAGAGTAATTATCTACCTGTATCATTATGAATGTATATCTGTTAACTTGTTCTAGCATAGTATCTACTGATTAAAGTTTGAAAAATGAGGTAGATATAAGTACTTTAAAGTTTAAAGCGTCGTGATCTTCCGCTCATTGTATGCTAGGTCACGTCACGTTGAATTGAATATCTATTAACCCTCTAGGGGCATAATTTTTTATAATAAAGTAAACTTTGATAATAATTAATATATAACGATTATTATTAGTAAGTGACTTTTTTATTTTTGCTATACAGAAATAAGACTGTAATTTTTGTGTCATAACAGTCGTCTTTTCCTTCTTCCAATATTTGCACAGTAATAGCTAAAAGAGCGTTCTAATATATGTAAAGAATATTGATTGTTTCAGACGTTGTAGCTTTAATTCATTCTTCGTAGCTTGGGGGTGGAGAGATAAAGAATTGGATAAACGCCAACGGGGCCACGCGTCCGCACCTTTTACATTCGGCCAGCGCTGCTTTACGACTCTGTAGCGCTTATTTTAGTTCTACGATGAGATTTTAGATTGATGCTTCTGTATTGTGAGTTCTAATTCTTCTATAATATTGTAAATATGAACCATTGGTATGGCTGTTGCTTTGGTTGTCAATTTGTAGCGCGGACAATAATAAAAGAAGAGAAGAGAAGACAAATGATGTTTCTCTAGTTAAAGTAAATGTTTCTCTTAAAAGTTTGTCAAATGTTACTTGATTATTACAATACTGCGATTACTTGTCTAGTTACAAAGTCTTTATGTACTTAGAGTATTTAACAGAACAATATAATATATTTATTTCATTTAAATAACTTTCTATTTTTAGCTAACGAATCTAACCCGTAGGTAGATAAGACGGAAGAAGCTATAAGCGCAGCGCTGGCAAGAAAATCGCTGACACTCAAAGTACTCCACAGAGAAAGGCGTGCTAATTGTAATCAGTGCCAGAAAAGATCAGGGGAAGGCTCTCACAGATTTTTATCTAGGCCGCAAAGCGCTAGCACATTTGTAATAATTTAGCGAGATTCACTGCGGCCTGCGGGCTTTGGCTAATGAGTATATTGAGCTCAAACGCTGCCGTAGAAATTAAATTCACTGCTTCATTTTTCTCGTGAGTTCTGCATTTTAAACTTTGTACTAAAGTCTAATGTAAAAGACTATGTTTAACGTAAAATATACTACATGTTTATGAATGTATTTCAAGAATATGGTTTATTAGTACACATCTAATATTTATAACGATGTATTGTAAAAATGTGAGGTTTGATATATTATGTGTGAAATTAAGATAAAGTACTTTACAGAGACAATTATTTATTGTTATAAGTTTTTCGATATTAGCACTAAAACATTGGCAAACAGCCAGCTACTAATTCAATTGATGAACGATATGCCAGTGTTGATTTTCATGAAAAATTATTTTTTTTGAAAATTATACTCTTCACACGAAAGATTGAAGATTTTATTTATTTGTAAAATAGCGTTTGGCAAGTTAAATTATGGTCAAATCAATAGCAAATAATTAGGGTAATTAATAAACAAAAGATGACGTTTCAAATATACCGAGAAAATATAAAAAATATTGATAAATGCCGCAAAAGTAAATTTATTTATTTATTTATTTATTTATTTATTTATTTATTTATTCATTTATTCAGGAAAACATTTACAATTCTTAAATACTAGACAGTTAAAAAGAAGAAAAAAAACAAAATACACTTAAAATCTAAAATTAAATTAAACAAAAATGAATACAAGAAATGTTCCCTGAAAAGGTCTTGGCTCAGCACATTGTCATAGTTCTGAGAACCATAACACTGATATTCTGCCAAGACCCATACCATACCCGTACCATACATAAAATATAAATACTATAGATAGTGTGAGAACAATATTAGCATATAATATAATAGAAAAAGTAAGTAGGTATATACAATACAAAAATAAATGAATAGATAGTTACATAAAAGTGATATGAATAAATAATATATGGGTGATTATACAAAAATGGGGTAACTCGATGTCATCAGCCAATTTAAACGATCACTCATAGTGTTGTAGAGTCTAAGCTTTATTTTCAGTAAATATAGATTAGTGATTAATGTACGTGTATCGACATTCGACACAAAGACCTATTCAACAGTCTATGTAAGTTCCTTTAACTAAATATCAAATTTATTCATCTAAATAAAACCTTATAAGACAATTCTATTCACAAAATGGGATTAAAAACAATTTCTCGTAAAAACACCCAAACGTTACTCAGTAAAATCATGATTAAATTGCATCCACCCTTGTTAGGTTCAAAAATATTGAGGCTCCTAAGTAATGGAGAAATTTTCCCTTTATTTGCTGACGGTGCACTTTTCATAGTTTTCATCAACCCTAGATATAATTTAAGAAAAGGATTGAAAACTAAGCATGATAACGAATATAATAGAAAGGGAAGGAATAATAACAATATCCATCAGATAGCATATCCGCTAGATAAAAACTTATAATAAAACTAAAAGTGACTGCAATGCTTTGTGACATTTTTCTAACTGAAACCAGACAGACGTTTTATCGATGCTTATCTTTCAAGATGCTATTCTTATTGGCTTTTGTTTAAAATCCGCTTCATTTCAAGAACTTTATTGTCCCTTTTGTTTCTGTCTCGAAAGCTTTCTCGTGTCTTATCTTCTATCCAATGCTACTTAACTGGCTTACCCTTGTCTTTGGATCTTTACTTGCTTGTGTTATATTGCATCAAAGAACCGGCTGGGTTGCCGTTGAAGTATATTGTTTAGTAACATTTGAATATCGAACAATATTATATTATAATATTAATATTATTTACTGATAGCTTGTATGCATAACAAGTTAATTGTAACCTTACTTCATAAAATATGAAAAAAACCTTGTTAAAAACATCGAATGAGATATTTTGTATTTCGTACTTCCTAACAAAACATGTCTATTGTCTAGTAAGTACTGCAGGGTACGGATAATTAGTTTTATTTCTCCACGTGAACAAATAATAGTGCGCTGATAATGGTAAGTTACTATTTATATTTAGGTATCGAAAAACAACATTTCCTACGTGCTTGCTTTGGAGATAGCGTTTGGCCCGTGGCCAATTCTATTAAGCAGTATTAAACCAAAATTTTAACATTATCCAGCTTTGTATTGCTATTCTGTATTTGGTTTGGTCAAAAAGAAAAAAAATTATTCGGTGTTTCAAGTTAAAATTTTATTATTTTGAACATTTTTTAGTCAATAATAACAAACAAATTTAAGTTTTTATAAGTAAGCATCATCATTAACCCAATAAGACTTTTCTAAAATTAACTACTTTCAATTTAGTATTTTACAACTATAGGTATTCAATGAAACGCAATTTATCTATTAAGAATGTTCAAACCAGCGTGCATTCAGCTAAACGAGCTGCAAAGTTCTGGTAAAGTGTTTTAAAATAGGAAAAAAGCCACGTCGAGTGAAATGGTGTGAATACTCCGGACCTCACGGAGTGCAGTTAATCTCTTTATCTCTACGGTACATTTACGGCGACGGTAATCCATCTCCCGTTGTATGCAGCTGAAAATACTACCTTGACTAACGTCTAACCTAGTCAGGGTTTGTGGTGTATGATATAAAAAGGGGACGTGCGAAGAACCTGATTGGAATATTGTTCATAGAGAATATTACCTAAATAATAATTGCTAATTATTTATTGCCATATCAAATGGAAAGAGGATTATTAACCATTATCGTAACTGTTTAAACGCAATCGTTAAAATAATATTTACCCTTCTATTTAACAACCAAACAATTAGATTTAAGGATATCATTATTTTTTTTTTTTTTTTTTTGTGTGGTCAATGTTAGCCAGAAGGGCTTCTACATTTTAACGCGGACGCGGGGGGTGAACTGAAGGTTCACCCTGGTAGCGACATGCACAAGGGCGTCCCCCCTTGACGGGGACCACGAACCTCGGCTTGAGCTGTCGCTTGAGTGGAGGAGGCCAGAAGGGCCCTAATCGGACGGGAAGGATATCATGTTGACATTCTTTTTATGACCGGTTATAAATTATTATAATAAATAAATAAATAAATATATACGGTTAGAAATTAAATAAATTTGAAGTAGTCGTTCTAATTAAAATTTTTTGATCGGTTAATTAATAAGCCTGCCACGAACTAAATACCAACACGTTGTAAATTAAACGGTCAGCAATATTGCTCACATTATATGACAGCGTGCTACCGCCTACCGAAGGCTCGGCCGAAGTTTGAACCGAAATTACTTCCAGAAACATTGTACATATAATAACAGAACAAATTATGGGCCAAGTAATTGGTAAAATAATTTTCCTTCGCCGTTGTAACTTGTGTTTATGTTGCGCGTTTATGAAATTATGCTTTGATGCTTTGATGTTAAATTTAGGCTTGTTGACTTGTGAACTATGACTTTTAGGTTTTTTACTATTCTTCAAACCTTTTTAGATGTTGGAAAAGTTGAAATAGCGTGCAAATTGCTTGTAACAGATTTAGTAACACTGCGTCGTAATTTGCATTTTCGTTTTCTTTCCCGTGTTCAATAAGGGTGGATTGCTACGCTTTATTCCTATGTATAAAAATATAATTTTAATGTGTGTAGTATACTTAATGAAATACCAATAATATTTGAATTGATAAACGATTGAATTTTAAATCTACATAATTATATTATACTAGATACTAGACAACAGCTAAACGCTCGAGAAAAATTGAAAAAGCTCTAATTACTAGGCTACATAAAAAGTAAAAACTCATTAATAAGTGATAAGAGAAAACATGCTATTGTAAGTACAAAGTTATTGTGAAGCAATATTTTAAATGAAATTAAATCTATTCAGAATATTAAAACATTGCAAACTAACGCAAAAGCGTAGAAGCTTGCATAATTTGCTACGAAAGCTACGGAATTGCAGCAATAGTAAGTAATGTAAATTTAACAAGTCCGCAATTACGCATACAACGGTAATGTCATAGATAATTAGTTTTCATTTAGAATTTGCGAGATATTATGTAAATATCTTTGAGTTTGTGTTTGTCGTCGCAGCATCAAACATAAGAATGAGGGGAAATAATATGTTCAAATGATTTATATCATATTACAGTATCATGTCATGTAAAGAAGCTGACTGAACACAGGTAATTACATCGGATAACAGATTTTGAATACTTTGATTACTTCGTGATTAACGAATACCTATATCTATATAAAAGTATTTATATTAACTCTACTAAAAAAAATAAACTTTGAAGTGGCCAACTTCCAAAATATGATGAAATCTAAAACACAAACTGATATAAAGTTTTCCTCTTTATAATAACTCATTATATTGCAACTCAATTCCAATCAGATAACCGTTCACAACAAAAGATTCACTTGAAACGCATCGCTTTATTTTATTGAATCGAATTATCGAGCAATACGCTTTGTGCAATGAGTAGTAATCGAGTAATTGGCAATTTAATATTACAGCTATAGAAATTGCTCATGAAATATTCATAAAGACTTTTTCATAAGCCTTATTCAAGGAGCTTAAAACATTCGTGATATACGATGACATTATTCGCTAACGGTCCTCGGCTGAACAATAGGTATGCAGAACGTGCCGGATTCACTCTATAAATCTCTCGGAGTGCAATAAGGATTTTACCTGCTTTGACACCGCCTCGGATAAAAGTTTCATGTTGGAATTGTATCGGTGCGCATTCCCTTTGCCATTGAGTTATTAGGTGCAATCTGTGTCTCTGTGTTTGAGTTGCGCTTTTGCGGTAAAGCGGCGTGATAGAGTGATAGAGTGGCCAATTCATTGGTTGTACGGACACAAACGCATCTCGTACATGAAAGATTACATGGTAGTAGGCAGCAAATATTCCAAATTAGCAAAGATATATGATATAATAATGCAATGTTAATTCAATATTTTATCTGTGATATGATTTCCAAAAACTCACCAATTAGACATTCAAGGAAACCAATTTATAAAATCCGCGGTTATCAAACTTGTATGAAAAGTATTTTAAATGATTATTATGCTAAATAACGTCGATTTCAATTAGTTAAATTCGTTCAACGTCCAAGCGAATGAAAAAAGGTAATTTTTCTTTCAGCAAAAGTTTGTGCGGTACAGAATAGAACCGCTGTACCAGTTTTAAATATCTCCTTTGTATAATTTTTTATTATTCAAAAAGTTATCGAGGCTAGGTTCAAGACACGTTGGGTCTTCATCAAGATTGGAGTGCTACAAAGAGGCAAAACGTGCTTTAAGTTGCGCCATACTAGCGTTGCTCAGCATTTCCGATTGTGTCGATTAAAATAGTTTATTTTATACGTAGTAAACAATATTATCTGTGATTTCGAACAACTATCTATTATCGGAGGCTAGTTGTTATTTGCTCGATATTATTTCTGAAAAAACTCAGAATTTTCGTGCGATTTTTTTTAGAAAATATTAAAAGGTGATGTTTTACTTATTTAACGTTTACAAACTCGCAAACACATATCGCATCTAGGAAAATAAATAATTTATAAATCTTATTAAAACGTCTATATAATATTGTAAAACTACTTAATTAAGAATTTTATCATATTAAAATAAATCATTTTATCGTTGTAAACCGAAATATATCAAAAATTATCTTATAATATGACACTGCACCTATCGTTATAAGTTTAAAATCGATTAAACTTTTTACTAAGAGCTAATTAATAGATGCGGTATCGGATACAAAAGTTCGCGTACACCTACCGCAGTTTCCCGCCGCTTATGAAACAAGTTTATATTAGAGTTAACGATATTACCCAATTTTAAAATTAAAAATCTCTTCTATCTATATTCGATATTAAAATTAGTTTTGGCAATAAGTTAACAAGAACCAAGTACTGTTGCTGCATAATGAATGTTATTATAAAAGCTTCAAAACTGCGTTTGTTTTTGCAGTTTCATTAGGAAAGTAGACGGAAGATTTGGTATGAGATTGTATATGAAAACATGGAATGAATATGAGTACAGAATTCATAATATTATTACTACTATCGGCCGCCATTCCTTCCATATGAGGGGGAGTTACGTCTATGTAAATTATGTACTTGGGCGGATTTGAATTGTTTTCATTATACTCTTTGTCTTGGCCTAATTTACTGCCACGGAGCCAAGAACAATTGTATTTCATGCATTCATGCTGATAGTATTAACAATTCTCAAATAAATGTGTTATTAAAACTGAATGAATAAGATAATTCAATGCAGTAGAAATCCAATAAAACTGATGTGAGTAAAATTCTTACGCAATCGCTCGAAATACATTTTTCTGTTTATGTTATTCAGCAAAAAAAAAATACTCTTGTAAAAATTTGTTTTAGTATAAATAGCAAACCACTATATTCAAGTTTTACGAAATATCCAAAATTGTCAACTTAAACGAAAATATGGTAAAACTTGAAAAAAAATCGTAAATCTCACCGAACTTTGTAAATCGCTCGATTATTACCGGTCAAAGTTGGCACAACACGTTTCGTTTAAAAACTAGGCCAGGGGCCTTAGACAAAGTAACAATTAAAAAACGATAACGAAGTTAGAAAAGGCAAAAATGTATGGGATTGACATACGCCGCGTTAGATCACGTGGTCTATCTAATGTCAATCCCATACATTTTTCCTTTTCTAACTTCGTTATCGTTTTTTAATTGTTACTTTCTCTACGGGCGCTGGTACTTTGTAAAAAAAGTTTTTAATTAAAAATCGCAGACCAGTTTAAGACTGTCAACGATAAAGTTATTGAAAAAATAGGTTGTGTTTGTAATTAATTTAAGAATAATAATAACCTGTTTGTATTTTTTTATTTTTATATTAGCACGCTGTGCAACAAACTAAGCGATTGATTAAACAGTCAAATTGACCATGGGTACTGTTTGAACCGCCCAATATAAAACCCAAATAAAACCACTACGTCAGAACTGCATGCAGTTCGATTTTATCCTAATACATCGCGTCGTGTCGTTCCGCACAAGTAGCACGTCAGTTGTACGCAAACGCTTAGTTAGTGTCAGGTTGACGGGCCAGCCTGTGCCAGATGCCACCGTCACACGCCACGTCACGACACACGCCACATGCCATCCGCAACCCACAAAGGCGATATATGACAAACAAGCTATGTGGCTCGCTAGCGGAGATTAGTTCATAGCCTTAATCCCCGCCTCGTCGATGTTCACGATGTTACTTACCCCGCTCCTTGTGTGGCTAATTAAATTGGAGTTCCTATCGCATTCATGCATTTTCATAGCCAATATTGTACTGATATTAATCTCTCCAAAGACTCCGAGAATGTGAAATTGTAATATTTCATGTCCAACGACTATTAGATTAGATAACAGATTAGATGTAGCAAATTGAATTGTGGATGACAATATTTTGCATTATAAGAATATTTCCATCTTCCCAGTTTAATCTTATTCCTATTTTTGATAAAGACCTCACAGTAGAAACTGACTGATATAGTGATCTATCAACGCACAGCCCAAACCACTGGACGTATCGGGCTGAAATTTGGCATTCAGGTAGATGTTAGGACGTAGGCATCCGCTAAGAAAGGATTTCCCGTAATTCTTGCGGGAACGGGGAAAAACGGGGATGCACGTACAAAGTCGTGGGCGGAAGCTAGTATTTTATAAAACAATATAATATGTTCCTGTTGAACTGTACTGTGTACTGTATTCATTTAAACAAAAACAATCAAAGCGATTAAGTGGAACTAAGAAAAGTAGATTTAGCGTTGATGATGTTTATTTGCGTAAACTAAGTATGCACGATTTTATTTCCTCTTTTTAATAACATCGTTGGAGTCTCGCTGAGAGAAATGGAAGATAATTAAAGTGTAGAATCCGAGAGGTGTAATTGATTCTTTCGAGCTCCGTATCTTAGCTTGGAGAAGTTGCGCTATTGTGATTGTTAAAAGAGTTTAAGTCGGCGAACATTTTAATCCATTAGGAAGAAGAAATATTTATAATCAGAGATGGAAGATTATTAAAGAAATTCAATTCTTGTGGCATTGCATAAAGAATTCACGCCTCGTGTGCTGAGCTACGCAAATGAAAAATATTGCAGGTAAAACTATTGCCATTGCAGGTGAGTAAATTTCCCACGAAACTAGTACGAGGAATTATTTTGGAGCGAGGTGAAATGTAAAAATAAGTTCTTGGCTTGTGACGGGTGTACATAATGACCGAGTCCCAAGCCGGCTCGAACAAACAGAGCCGATTCCAATTTATTGCCTGCAGCGGGGACTCTCCGTTTCGCGTCATAAAAAAATTACGGCGCAAACACTGCAATTGGTATGAAAGGAAATTGTATCAAACAGGACACCTGCCGTTTTTGGTTGGATTCAAATTTGGAGTAGATTTGTGTTTCTATAGAAATTAAATTTGTCTTTAAATGTTACCGACTCTACGTGTACTGTGAAACATTTTTTTATACCACTATTAAGAGTTGCCTTGAAATACAAAGTTGAGATATATATAGACTTTTTATTACAGAGATATTAATACTAAATTTTGTCAGCTATCGTAATTAGTAGTTTTCAAATTATTGTAAGATGGTTCTCCTATTCTCTCTTCTTTTATTTTGTTGATGTATTAATTTTATAAATACTGCATAAACTACGCTCAAACCATTGGTGAAACTCATAGTTTAAAACAATTTTAGTTACCCAACTTCAGTTCACACTGGACGTACAAATTCGTCTAAACATTATTCCTACTCATTGTAACTCGTAGTTAGTATACGTAGAAACTAGAAAGTTTCTACACATTGAGTTATACGTTTGCGATCACTGCATAAATACATTTTCTATTTTTTATAATGGCTCCACCACAATGCCTGCTCATGAAATGAAAAATACTTTTTCCTTTTTTAAATACTATAGTACCTACCGTATTTCGCTCGCTTGAATGAATTTTTAACAGAATAACAGCAGTTCATTTCATAACTCATAATTAAGTTTATAATGTAACGTGTTTTATTCAGGTAGTAGGTAGGATACTTACTTTTAATTATATCAAATAAATAATGTAAAAATAGGTAAAGTGTAAAATACAGAAATAAGGCTGTTAACGTATAAAACTAGAGCGTAAAAATAAGGTTATACCACGTAATACCCTAAGGAGGTAATTACAAATATTTATAGCTATAATTAAACCTAATATGGTCTAATTATGCAGGCTTCCAAAAATAGAATGCATCTTAAATATTAGCTGAGGGAAGATTCGAATTTGGCTACAAAAAGTCCAATGGACCGTGAAATAAAGTTTCGGTATTTAAATGAAACGAAACGGTCCAACAATTTTTAGGGTTTTCAATGTCCTCTGTTTTATTTATGACTCGGGTAAATCCATGAATTTTGATGCGTTGTTTTACCACGTGGACTAGATAGATAACTATGATTATCATACATTTACATGCAACATTGTTTTATGGTATGTACATTGTAAATATGCTGACTATTTTTACTTGATTGACCGGTTGGCTTAGTTGGTAGTGACCCTGTCTTCCAAGCCAGAGGTCGTGGATTCGATTCCCACCCAGGGAAATTATTTGTGTGATGAAAATCGATGTTTGCTCTGTGTTTGGGTGTTAATAATTATATATAGTATATTATATAGATATATAAGTATTTATTTCAATTATAAATGTATGTTTATCAGCCATTTGGTTTCCATAACACAAGCGAAAGCTTAGTATGGGATCAGATAGAGCCGCGTGTGAAGAATGTATATATATATATATATTTATTTATTGATACTGATATATTTATTTATTTATTTTATTTATCTCTATGAAAGTATGTATAAGTACTTACCTACCGATAGTTTTACAATAGTCCCAATCCAATGGATATAGATACGTCATACCTTCGTATAACAGGACATCATTAAAATGAAATGAATAATAATATCTGATTCTGATGAAACTATATTCAGTAACCACAACTAATTGATACGGATTGATGTTGGTATTGTTTGTCATTTGCCATCAAAATGAATATGTGGTCTGAACTTTGGCCTTTTATATTTAAATGTTAATAAATGATCAATCTTTACAGTGACGTATTTGTAATGATGTACTTGCTTTGTACTAACGAAGATCTGTTAAAATATTCTGTTTGCCTGTATGTATGTCCGGACTAATCTTGAAAAGTACTGCATGGATTTACTTCTAATTTGGTACAGAGGTAATTGAGACCTCAGGAAGGACATAGGATATTTTTTATCTTGGAAATCCCAAGGAATCGGGAACTATGCGTGTTTTTTTTGACTACGCGTGCGAAAAGCTAGTGGAACATAACTTACAGATGTGAATTGTAGATAAGTATACAATTCTCCGCGTACCTGAAACAATCATTACAAAATATGGTCAATAATTATTTTCAATGAATCATACACAAAAAAATACTATGTATTCTATTAAACCTTACTATACCATACTTAGATTTATCTTAATATCCCGATTCTAATTCGAGCTTAACCTAATGTATTTGTTATATCTCATCAAGCCAATACTCTTGATCCTTTCCCATCCTACAGTTGACTAGTCACGGGAAGCAGGAAGCCACAAATAAATATCTTAAGTGTTTTTGGTCGAATTCATTTATCTTAGGAAAACATTTGAGGTCAAAGAGGGCATGACGTTCACTCGGTTCTCTTAAGTATTGATGAATCGGACTGTTTATCGAAAATCAACAAATTGAATACAGTTAAGATAATACTGGGGCAGGTTTAAGGAAGAAAACATACGCAAACATTGGTATAGTGTGGCTATAATCTGAGTTCGATATTTTAACTGAGAGGTAGGTTTTTTAGATGAATGTGTATTCGAATTGAACGATTGTTGCCGTCCGCAGCCAGGTGTAATTCAAAATTGAATATCACATTATCGCAACTTCGTTCGAGAACCTGCACATGACACCTTTTATTAAACGCCAATACTGTGTGCGGTAGATATCGAGTCATAAATTATAGACATAAAGATAGTTATTTCTGAAATAAACTTTTATATGTTGATGCAAAATCGTATATGAAGAATTTATATAAACAGCCTCGTAATTCAAGGCAACAAAAGACGCAGGTTCGAATCCCCCTAATGCAAACTTTCACTATTATTTTCCTTTTTAAAACATAAACTCTACACAATAAAATAGTTTCAAAGCGATTAAGTATCGATATGACTGAATCGCTGGTAAGATATAGCAATATGCTGGATATTGTCTAATATCCGATGCAATTAGTTGCGGATATCTGCTGCATCAATCTTTGGAATGTTCCAGGTTAATAAATGTCCCTCTTTACTGAGAAATTTCATAAGGTAGCAATAAAAATATGGAATTTTAAATTCTAAAATACTTCAAATAACGTACTCAGTTTACTTTATTCTTTATATTCTAACATTTCCACACAGATCGAAAATGTGAGCAGACTATAACATAAAAATACATAAGTATGTATATGTAGATGAAAACCTCCTCCTTTTTCCGGAAGTTGGTGAAAAAAATCAGCTTATTGCCGCAAACTTGATACAGGATATACAGATATCGTCTTGGGCTATCCGATTTGATTGGAAAAGCTGTAATAAATCTGGCCCGTCACAGGTCATTGATTTCCAACCAAAACAATGGTATTGGGATCGAAAACGGATTAGGTAATACATCTTGGCGAGCTCTCCAATGAAATCATTTGTTAAAATACAACCTCATAGCCTCCAATTCAAACTGCCGCTGAAGCATGATATTTCAGATTCGATTTTCGCTATGAAATTGAATTGATTGCTGGGGCAATTTGGCGAATCGAGTAGTTTGAGGAAACTTGGACCCAGAAATATTATTCCATAATTGATAATTCTGCACTGCAACCTTTTTATTCGATATAGATTGATCACTTCTCAATGGTTAAACATGTTATATAATATTAGATTTATATGTAACGAATATAGTCAGAATTGAGTGTGCTTGCGTGTTGGTAAATATTGGAAACGTATATGGGTGGAAACGATTGCCTATTTAGTAGTAACAAATTGTCAATCGACTTACGTCTCACGCTCTCTGCGACTCGTTTGGAGATTCATATTACTAACCAATTCCATCAAAGACTGTTTAGGCCCTTCGCTCATGGAGCTACTCAAAAATGACTGAACTAATCAGTAATTACGATTACAAACCAGTTACAAATTGTATCTCGCATACAACGCTACTCAAGTTATAAGGTTTCAGTCACTTGTCAATGTTTGCTCGTTCATTTTTATCATAAAAAACAAAGAAACTCGGGAAACCAGTAGCGTGGAGACCGACACGACGCGTCGCGCGTGATTTGTTGCTAACGCGTTACTCACCAGTTAGTAACTAGTCGCGTCGTGTGCGAATCTCCATAGAACATATTGTATGGGCTGTGACGCTCAGGCAACTCGTTAGTAATTTGAGTTTGTGACTAGTTCTTTTTGAGTAGCTCCATGAGCGAAGGGCCTAACTGTACTTGATGAATATTTAATGAAAAAGATTCAACTGCAGTTTGGCTTTGCTAGCTTAAAATTATCACTCCTGACGAATTTCTTTATAACTTGGCTATTGGCAAATAATAATTATCTTCATGAGTATAATTGCAATAACTTATTATTATTTTATGCAATTAATTAAATGAATAATATATTGTACTATGTTCTAGTAGATTTATAGTAGATGTCTATAAGTTTAATGTTTAGACCCTTCATGCTCGTTCAGTAAAAGGGTAAATAACGCATCGATGGTCAGACAGGGGATATATGGGCAATTCGTGGTTGATGTTTCGTCGTATTCGAACCGTAGCTCCCCCGAGTCTATCGAATGTTGCTACAAACCATCTGGATTAATATATGCTTCCTTATTTATACAGCTTATATGCTTCCTTATTTATACAGTAAACAGTAGATAATGTAACAGCGATGTTGACTACACTGTAACAAGGAAAATTTTGTATATGTAGGTACACATTATATTTCGGTTGTTTGAAATAGGTAAAATATATTTTAAAGTCTTCGAAGACATGTAGTATGTATTTATTTAGATGAAAGTACAATATGCTTACGTGAAACTTCAGAATTTAAACAGTGATTAAAAAGGCCCAACGTTTATTTAAAATTTGACCACAGTGCTACAGAAAATATATAAAATATGGTGTTTTTCATGGTTACTTTCATGTTAAAGCACTGGCAATAGGCAGAATGTGAGAACTTTAATATGAGACTAGAGACCACAAAAGTGTAGCAACAGTATTCTATGCCTAAAAGACCTGCAGTATTCAATTTCATCGCTATAACGCGTTAGAAGCCCTTCACATACCTACCATGCCAAAAGTAAATGTTCTATGGCATGAACAACGCAGTAAATACTGTGTGGGAAATAAAAGTTTACAACGTATCCGTTTATTTTCGTACTTGTTCCTGTACGAGAAATGGAAATAAAGTTTGTGAAAAATGTATTTAATGATAAGTGATAAAATATCTGAAATATTGCGCAGTGAATCAATCTCTGTCTCAGACATTGAGATAATATTAATAGGAGACGACACCGCCTACATCACTTATGTTCCACTCAACATACGTCATGTGACGTATGTTGAGCGGTATTTTTTAATGGTTTTAAAGTGAAACGCATCAAACATGCCTTCGTGTGTGTTACGATATTGCACAAATAATACAAATAATACGGAAAAGTGCAAAGGAATAACTTTCATCGTTAAGTACCTACCTAACTAAATAATAATTTTTAAAACTTAGTTAGAGCAAAAAAATGGCGCACAGATTTTGTTCGTGGTGTCTCCTCCATACGTAGTAATATTATCTCAATGGTCTCAGAGTGAAATGTATGTTTGTAAACATGTTCTATTTAATAATATATAATTCATGAGAATATATTATTGTAAGTATATACGTGCTACGTGTTAACAACAACTATTAAAAACAATATTGTTTATCTCTGTTAATCTCAGATAACCTCTTAAACAATTGAAATGCATATAAGTCGACTTTACTGGAAAATAATATATCACTTTTTTAATATTGAACAAATTGACAATTTTATATATCAATAAAGTGTGATATACGGAACTCCTAGACATTGCGTCGAACCACGGATGGATAATAAAACAACACTTGATTGTCACATGTTACCGTCACGAAATTGACCGATTCGGAAATTAACAAGCATGTTCAAATATCTGTGAATTTCGTAAATAAAATTAGTGCACCGCTCGTTTCAGTTGCTGGTTTACGTTCAAATGAATTCTGTTCTTAAAGGCTGCAGCCTGTAATTTAATTAGGGGGCAATTTGTGCCGCCTCTTGCACGAGACGTGCGCCGCATGCCGCGTTGTTCGACAAATTTCATTACAAGCTATTGTAGTATACAAGACTTTATCCCTCGAAGTGCCATCGCTTTAATCAGTTAGGGTATCATTGATGAAAATTGTTGCATTAAATATTCGTAGTTGTAGGTAGTGGATTTGTTTTTATATTATGAATCAACAGTCACCTACACCTAAAGGTATCAAATTCAAACAACTTTAATTGAAGTACTTATCATGATTGATACGAAAAATTATTATATCTATTGTGTAATACTACTTAAAAATAATTACAATTATCTGCTAGGTAGGTATGTATTACATATTAATATATTGATAATGCATATTTCTTATATGCAAAATCGCTCCAGTCAAGAAAAATTGGTAAGTAATCTATTGAATTCTTTTAGGATTTATGGCTAATAAAGTTGACATTGAAAGGTTATGTGAGGGTGTGTTTAATCTTATAGGGTGACCTAACTTTCGCAATCATCCTTCGACACTGGATTAAACCGTATCACGGTCACCGTCAGTAATGCTACAAAAAAGTAATGTTTACTTATTTAAGGGAATATAAATTCATGTTATATTTTGAAACTGTTAACAAGATGCACTTTTATCGAGGATCCCTCTATGTAAATTTTGCTAGAGACCAGAAAGTAGAGTTTATTTATCTTTGAATACGACCATATTTATTTGTCATACTCGTGGTAGTTAGCGCCTACAGGAAGCTAAATGCTGATGCTGCAAAAGTTAAATAAAAACTTTGAGTCAACACCCTGCAGTTGTCTCGGCATCAAATATGAAAATGTCATCTCAACAAATGTGGATACTATGTGGTCTCCGTTACGTAAGCAAGAAAGGAAGAGAAATATTGCATCAAAGAGAATTTGAAATATTGCCAAGTACATGCGTCGCAGTACGAATTGATTTTGCTGCCTTTTGTGATATCCCGGCCTCGACGAGATACTTCCTACCATTTTGTAATTTATCTTCATTCTGGGCCTTTCTCCTTGAAATTTTCTGCTCGCTACATTACTTTAAATAATATAATACTGAACAAACATGCTGAATTTGATTATGGCAATAGTAAATATAGCCATTATTTTAATCTATTTAATAATATGTAAACAGGGTTGTAATTATCTGTAATTTACTGTAGCTTTAACCGTAAATCGTATAATCCACGCAAAATAGTTGCAAATGTAAATTCAACTTATTTACTTAGTTAGCCCATAAAGTGCTGATAACAAATGCTGAATTCGAGAATTTTGGGATTTAATTCTGCTTGAAATTATATGAGACTGCTATTTATAACAAAACAATAATAATCGAATAACTGCAAATGTATTTTATAATGGTTCCAAATTGTCTTTAAATTAAAGCTTTAGTTATATATGTAAGACCACAGATAATATAATACATTACTAGGTAAGACGCAAACGCTATAGTTTTTATTTATTAAAATTACCTAAAAAATAAAAATAGAACGTTCACTTACGTGTACCGTATTCAATGTATTGGTTACTACATCTGCATTATCATACAAAACTCGTAGACTAGTTTTATTAACGACCCAACACTCTGTAAAGGAAAAATGTTTCCAGCAAATTAATATTTCACGCGTTTCCGCGAGTGCTTACTCGAGTATCACTCCGCTGGATTAACTTCGTTGATAAGTGTTTCGCCACGAGTGTGTTCGCGTGAATTTTTGTAATGGACCTGAAAATCGGGGGGAATGTTGAATAGAGCGGGTTGTTGATTTTGGCAAGTTTTTTGCTTAAAACAAAAATTGTTTGCAATTATTGGTTCATTTAAATATGCTTCTAATGGTCATCAGAACTTATAATAAAATCAGTGTGTCTGTTTGTAATCTATACTAATATTAAAAGCTGAAGAGTTTGTTTGAACGCGCTAATCTCGGGAACTACTGTGATTTGAAAAATTCTTTCGGTGTTAGATAGCAAATTTATCGAGGAAGGCTATAGGCTATATCATCACGCTAAGGCCAACAGGAGCGGAGCAATGCGGGTCTCGAAAGTGAACTGAGACATGGGTACTTTAATTCCAAGCGCTAATCTTCCTATTCTACGAATAGTAATTTGTATACGTTCCTAATGCCTTTTCTGCTTACATACCAAAGTATAATATACGCAATTGAATTGATACGTGTTACAGCATTCTAATAAATAGTATGTCAACTATAAATTGCGTATTGGCAATGATTCTGTCGGCACTTACTCTCTTGACGTGAACGAATGACACTCGTACACTACATCCTAGCATGATGTTTGGTATCGTCTATTAAATTGAACGCTATTGTATCGTTTTACTCGAGTTCCGTATTGTGTACATGTGAATTATCTATGTTACTTCACTTCACTATCAATTTAAGTTTAGTACCGTGTTTGATTGACACCCATAAAGAAAAATATTAGTGTCTTTTTAAATAGTAATATAGGTAATTAGAAAGATACCTACTAAATTTAAAATCTGAATGTACTAAAAAATCGAGTCCATATAAAATGAAAAAAAATGGGGCTAACCGACGATCTTCCTTTGCATAGATGCGGAA
>CAJQZN010042805.1:0-18789 GCA_907164685.1 Colias eurytheme
CATATAGGATGACAGGATGCATTTGTTTGCACTACTAGACCAAGCCCTTAATGCGTTCGAAAAGGTTCTATGCAATTTTCTAATACTAACAAACACTAAATACGAGTTTTCGTTTACACTAATAGATCACAAAAGAATGCTCTTGCTCTAGCTGTAGCTCTATGTTCGGATGGTCTATATACCTACACCTATAATATGTAAATAGAAAATCTAAAAATTAAAATAATTCGCACCATTTCCTTTGAATTATTCGTTTAAACAAACAGTCAAAAATATCTTTAATCTTTATATTATTATTATAGAGGGTCATGATGATACAGCAAGGTCTCTTTAGTCAATAACAACAGTCGTAATCCGTGCAAAGAATCTAAATTCATGTCCAAATATGCATCATTCGATCATTAATATGTTATCTTATCTTTAATCAGTCATCAATACAAGCCTAAATATAGAACAGACTAAATAATGTATTTTAACATTAAATAACATAATTAATGTATTACCTAAGTTATTTAATAATTACTATTATTAATTATCAATTTGTGAAAACATTATTAATCAAACGTATTTTTTAAACTGAATGTCTTTCCACATAGAATTAAAAGTTATTAGAACAATATGTTATTGTTTACAGCAGATGTATTTATAACCTAACAAAAGTTATCTACTACTATGGTTCGAGTAAAATTTGCTCTATTTACTTGAACTCTATATTTGAACTGAAATAACTAGTATTCAACAAAGATTGTAATAATTTAGTTTATTTCCGGTAATGTACTAATGTATGTCCATTTTGTTGATGAATAAGTGTATCACCAACATTACACATGCGTAAGTGTACATAAATATTAAATACCTATAAGATTGCATTCTCTACAACACGCCATCTAGTAGTAAGTAGTAAGTACTTAGTATAATAAGTGATACATTGTTTCTTTAAATAGCAAAAGTTTGTGAAATTTTGCATCTGCAAATTGTAGATACAGATGTAACTTTATCATGCGAAACAGATCTATCTAACTGGAGCACTTAGCATAGATTCATATGAAACTAAAATCTAGGTATGGCAGAGGTCCTGTTCAAAACAATCACGACCTTATTTAATACAATTAGACCGTGATGAATTGATGATGTAATAGTTTCCGTATAAACAAATAACATAATTGATTAATATTATACTTTATTAATATCTTCTTAAATATTTCTACGAAAATTTTGTATGTGTCTAAACATAAAACAGTTTTCTACGTGATTAAAATATAGCACAGTCTTGCCTTGTAAGTTGTAACTGCCATGACCAGAAAATAATTAATATTATAGGTTAGGTTAGTACACATATCTATATAAATAACAAGTATTAACCACGACTAGAACTTGTAAACTCCACTACGTAGAGTTTAAATGAGGTAAATACAAGTGAGAAATAACTGTGTCTCAGTAAGTTTTACTAACACAAGTACTTATCAGATTCAGCATGTGACTTGCAAGGTAAGCGGCAATTACAAAGCAGTTAGTACTATTCCAACTCCCTATACTATGAAGTCATTACTCCCTAGAGCATAGGAACTAGGGGACTAACAATGAAGCGAATAAATTGGTTTGTAAATGAACAACAATTTTTTATAAGTATGTGTGTAACGCATCGTAAGTTGCTTTTGCGCAGCTATTGGTGTAATTCTGACGTAAGAATGATAGCTAAATTTTGCTTGAACAAGGTAAATTACGTATACGTACGTGCCTCTTATAATGAAATAACTTATTTTCTACTGCATTGTACTGTAATGTAGTGTTAGATAAGTTCAGCCTGTTTTTATTTTTTACGTACCCGGTCCATAAAATCGTTTTCCCTTAGTCACGTCAAATATTATTCCATTAACGGCCAGTAACACTCGTCCTTCTGCGTTGGTTCCATCGTATTTTTTTAGTTCAGCAACTGTCATGTCTTGCCGCAACTTGGGCATCGGCGGCGGGACGCTCACCGGCTCGACCGTTTCGAAATGCGACCTTATTATCTTATACAGAAGGTATAGAATGAAAAATACGAGCACTAGGTTAAGGGGACTCGTTAGTTCGTCCCAAAAACTAGATGTGTCTGTTTCAGCCATTTCGTACGTGTGCGTTTCGCGGGCGGTTGGAGTGGACTGAGTTATCAAGTTGTTGTTAGAAGGTCAACGCGTATCGTGTATTGAGTATCAACATAGCGTAAGAGACGCATATATAAGTGTGTCATATTAACCATCTGTCCAGATATCGCATTATGAAAAATGTTAACCAATTTCGCTTATTCATGATGCGCTAATAATAATTGATAACTCAGACTGAAAACTATTATTGACGTCACAACGTCTTATAATTCGATAGAGCCGGCGGCACGCACAAAAAAAAATAAGACTCATGCGGCGTTACCTCGCTCTGAGGCGTTCCATGTAAGGTTTGATGTGAAAGCGAGAGCGCGAAACGAGCGACAAAGAAGCACAATCGGACGTTGTCACGTTCAACTATCGTCAGTAAACCGACTTTACAGACAACCAATTTCTTGAAGTACCAACTACCAAATAACTAAAATTTAACTGGTTTCTCATAAACATTCCTTTACTGTACCAAAGGTTGTCTGGAAGAAATCGCTCTAAAGCGATAAGACTGCCATTTGAATAAACACGGTTAGCAGTTTAAGCTATATTTAAGTGTTTGTATTTCTTTTTTATTCCCTTTAAGTGCAATAAAGGATTGATAAATAAATAAATAAATAAACCATCTACAAATGAATAAGGTGAAATGACCAATGAGTAATAACTCAATAACATTATGCAGGTAGATAACGTGAAACAGCTCTTGATAGAGCCAATAGATGAATAGAGTATATGGTAAATAAAATAAAAATATATTACGATATAAGTATCAAATATCAAAAGACCATGAGCACAACAATTGCCTACGATAAAATGTTGCTACTAAGCAAAACGTTCTGAATATAAAATATTGTCCTTTGATATTGTAAAAAATAAACTTTGTAACACCTTAAGAAGAGTTTACTAATTACCACACAAAATATGTTATGATAATAAAGAAAAAAAAAGACGGGTTGCACTCCGGGAGTGCCGGCAGAAGTGAAAATTTGATTATTAACGTTCAGCATGTTTGATATATTGGAATGGTATCCGTCTTACGCATGGAATATAAGGGTTAAAAAAAAAAAAAACATCCGTCACGCTTTTTCGATCAGGCCACGTGTCCTGACGTGAGTTTAAGATTTTATACCCAACGCCGCTAAAGAAGTTTTCACTTCAATAAAAGAGCTCTACAGTTCATGCAAGTTTGAGTTTCAGTATAAAACATTTTTTTTAATTTTAGCGACGAATCAAACCCGCATATTGCGTTTATCATTCATCCAAATAGGTATGTAGTAACTAAAATAAAAACACACTTACTTGTAAATGAATTTCTACTTTGATTTTCATAATATATTTTAAGCTTTAACAATTTAATTTTATTAATTGTATCTAATAATAACAAATTATCTGATTTTGTCCTGATAAATACAGTCAGAGTTCATTAAGTGATAACAAAATGAGTCGAGTCATCATGATTATAAAAAAATGTTCAGAAGAATTACTGACAATAACATGAGCAATCATTAGTTTAACGTATTATTTAGGATTCCCACTAAAATTGCACAGATGCCAATCCTAAAGAATATTAGCAGGAAGACTTTTTTAAGTGAGGAAATCTTGTATGTCCTATATCCTAAGGGGCCGTGAGTTATGTCGGATTCCTACCAACCAAAACTCCAATGTGTTCCGTCTAGCCGCTTCAACGACCGCGACGGGGCCATGAGTGTTGGTAGAATTCGTCCGCGACATAATATTAGCAGGAACCCTGGGATTTCCTATCGAACGCACCAAGCTCCACACAGGAATCAAACTATGTGGCTTCTTTACCGTTGTCACATTTTCCATGTAGAAATGGGGAAAGAACAACCACAGATCCGGAAATATGTTATTTAGACTTATCTTACTTTCTTTATTTGTAAGGCTTGAAAAAGAAATTCTTCTCTCAGATTTTATTTTACAGTCCAACTGTCTATAGTCGCATGTTTATTCAAGTAGCGGAAATTTATATTATGATTATGAACAGCGCTTGACGGCATTTTTTCAATTGTGTACCCGCTCGCAGACTTTTCTACTTGACTGGCTTTAACGAGTTACTACTTAAGCAAAATATGGATTTAATTTGCATCTAATGTTCCTCTTGAGATTGTAGTTTGAAGTTTATATAATTTTTAGATTTTTTTTTGAGACTGAAGTTGTTAATATATTTTTGTTATAATATTATTAATAATATTTATTTGGATATTTCATATTGTAGGTATTCCTTGAGTGCTACTCCTATAGTAGCTATACTCCTCCAAATTAGGTATAAAACATATTATTTCGGTGTTATTATGCAAAATTTTAAATTCTGGGATAACAATAGTCTCTAAATATCTTTACCGCGTCGTCTAGTCAATGAATTATTCAAATCTGATAAATCGGCTATTGTGTAAATGTAAAAGATGTAAGAACATTTTGATAATTTTGTATGTCTATGCTCTATGTTTAAAATTGAATTGTATACATCTGGATCATACTTTTAAATTAAAACTTATCACTTTATAACTAATGAAAAGGGGATAGGGGAATAATGAAAATAAAAAACGTGGTTAATACTGGGTTAAAAACAATTCATAAAAAAAATATTTTTAAAATGAATATTTCTCTTAATTTGGTATCAATATCAACGACAACAAATAAATGCTTAATATGCTCTTTGAAGAAAATGTTTAATTTATAGAAAGATCCGTATTTCAAAAGATAAGGACATGAAAATAAGCAAATAAAATGCTGATCTTCAAAAGCATGGAAAAGTGGAGATAATTTTACATGAAATGTTTTTGTGACCTTATTAGTGATTAAAAATAAACGTCACAAAGGAGATCTTGAAACAAAAATAAATTTACACAATATTTTTGCCTTATAATAATATCATGTTAAAATGATTTGGGATTACATAGAAAGGTTCCTGCTATTAAGTAATTGTGAAAGTTTGTAAGAATGTTTGGATATTCTTAACTCTTTCACGTGAAAACCAATGAACAGATTTTGATAATACTTGACAGTGATGTAGCGTACCAGAATAACACATAATCTATAGAAATACTTATTTTTATCTAGTTTACATACTCCACAAACATTTACATGACGTCACAGGCTAGCAAGATTTCGTTTAAATATTTAAGGTCAAATAACGGTCAATGAGGTCACGGGTACCGCTCACATCATACGGACTTGACGTATGATTTCCCATTTGTATGCGAATATTCGATCGGCCCGGAATCGGTATCGAAAATGAATCTATTTATTATATCGTATGTATTATGTGTAGTGTACTACTTATGAATTTTTGCTGGAACTGTGTGTTATACAAGTTAGTTGGTAGTCTCATAAATTGAAAAAAGAAATACATATTATGGTACTTCGTTTTTAATTAATCTATACAAATCTATGTATGGGTATGGATGAATGCCAAGCAAATATCTGTTCATTACACATGATATTTTCATAATGAAGTTTATTATTGAACAAAAGAAATGGGTTATACAGTGCATTATAACCCATTTATTCTAATCTATTCAAGTAATTACAAGCTATAATGGGTTCGGGCTAAATAAAAGAATGAAAAGTCATACATATACTTTTATTTAAAATGAACTGCTGGGTAAATAATAGTAACAAAGGTTATATTTATGAAAAAAAGGAATAGTATAAAAATGTATAAGATTTTGGAGTGCGTCCCTGTGGGTAGAGCGAACCCTATATTATACAATAGGGGCAAACTAAAGTGCCCCGTTAGGTCTTTTTAAAGAGTTGATAAAAACATTTAATAGATATACAACAACTAAATAGTTGAAGCCTAATAAATATTAGGCTGTCATCCTACTGCTTATATCATTTTTTCTCCTTGAACAAATTGTTTAATATCTATCCATCAATATAAATAATGTTTTGATTTATGTTTTCACAAAGAAACAGATTATGTTTAAAGTGAAATTTGAATTATGCTGCTTCAGCCCGATTTAATTACTTCGCTTTACGAGTACGCGTAATCATAATCATCGTTAGTACATTGCGTTTTTATAATATGTTGTTTTTTCATTAATATTCAAGAGGTTTCTAATAATTAAGAATCTAGGTATTTGTTAAGATATTAACTAAATTACTTCCTATACGCACGTAAACAACAAAATATAGAATAACTAGGTGTTCCCCGCGGTTGCACCCGCATTGCTCCGCTCCTGTTGGTCTTAGCGTGATGATATATAGCCTATAGCCTTCCTCGATAAATGGGCTATCTAACACTGAAAGAATTTTTCAAATCGGACCAGTAGTTCCCGAGATTAGCGCGTTCAAACAAACAAGCAAACAAACTCTTCAGCTTTATAATATAATATTTATAATATTAGTATAGATAATAATACCATTGATAACTCAACACGTCAAAATATTTTCAAAGAAGGAATACTTAAACCTTAATTACTAAATTGGAATTAATATTAACTCAACACATTTCGCATATCAAATCAATCTCATAAAACAATTAACGCTGCATATTTGCACTTCAATTTGTCGGATGCAATGAATACTTACGAGGCTTAATGTCGGAACGTTGGCATTCCTTAATTAATTGACTGAATATACTCTCTTCAAGCTGGCCTATAAAACATTAACGCGGCTATTTATCGCTGGATACGCCTTCCTGAGGACCCTTTATGCAGTGATGATGATTTAAAAGTCCAGTTTTATGTCTCCTTTGCGGCAGATGAATTTCACATCTGTTTCAAGAATTTTTTTAAAAGGAGTTTTAAAGATAAACCTTATGTACTTATGCCGAGCCATATATCAACAATCTTCAGGGATATGAAGACTGCTGTAGGCCTGTGGTGAGCTAATCAATGTATCAAAGAGGTGGTTTTAATTGAGAAGCATGTTAATCAACACGACAACACCTTCCTTGTAGAAAAACGTTAACAAATGTTGAAAAGTGTTGGAATTTTGAAGAATGAGAGATATCAGTGCAAGGAAACTCAAAGTAGTTCAATATTATTGAAATATTGGACAAAACTGGTCTAAGAGAGCATTGGTTGCATTTCGTACAAAGTGAGCGCTTGAAATGCTCCGGGACTCAGTTTAGAAAATATTCGTACATCATATTTGCGATTTACCAGCATAATAAAAGCTGTCTTCGGAATGTTTTTGTTTATTTAACTACTACTATTTTACTATTAACTACTACTAAGAGGCAAGAGCCACAATATAAGCTTTGTTAAAATAAAATTAGTTGAATAAATAAATGTATTGATTTGAGTTATAAATGCAAAGACATCGGTTTCTTGGGTACCTATTTGTTTTATTTTCATGAAAATAACCTTTTCATTTTAATATTCTAAGAGAACACTTATTAATTATTGTAGACAAGTTTTACGAAATAATTACTTTTTATCACACGCTGTCTTTTCGTCATGTCGAGTTTACAAATTTTTAGTTTGTTACAAAAATATATAAATGTAAATAAAAAATATTTCTATGAATTCGTGAAATCTCTCGGTTTTGCGAATGTTTGGTTCACAAACTAACCAGAAATATTCGTCCGCTTGGTAGTTTCATTTGATTCCTGGAATTTTGATGCACTACCTGATATGTGTATGTAACATTGTAGAAAACTCTGGAAATAAAAATATACTAAAAAAGCAACAACAACATTAAACTTTTTAGAATAGAATTTGCAGTTTACGCTACATGTTTACTTAAATTATGAAGAGCATCGAAAAATATTATTAACTAGCGGTCCGCCCCGGCTTCGCCCGTGGTACATGTTTACGTTTTCTCTCCATAAGAACCATCCTCGTACTTCAAGGAATACTATAAAAAAAGAATTATCGAAATCGGTTCAGCCGTTCTCGAGTTATGCGCTTACCAATACATTTTGCGATTCATTTTTATATATATTAATTGGTTAATAATAACATGCAATTAGTGTCATTCAATTGAAATTGCACACAAATTTAATGTTTTCGCGTGAAATTCGTCAATCATACAGAAAATTATAACCTCTATTATTAAAATGAAAAATAAAGCTTTATTGCCAAATCAAAAATCAATTTTTTATATATGCTAAAATTCAAGGTCTGGACTAGCTTATCAGATATAGAAAATAAGTTACTTTAAAACAATGTTTAGTATCAAATTAATACTTATAGAAACATTGCTCTATAGTCCAAAATAGGTGCCTGTATTTTAAAAGACAGTGACCGTAAAAATATTTATATGCACAATATCTAATACATAATAATTTTTAATTATATTAATTAATTAAGAAAAGATTGGATCTAATTACAGAATGACACAATTTCAGGCGAAATGAGTGTGAGTACGCGTACGCGCTAACTCTATGCGTGTATGTGTGCGTGCGTTGTGTATGGATATAATATACTCTTGATTTAGTAGTAGGTAGTTGACAGATTGTGTTAAGAGAAATAATATCAAATTGTAAAATGCAAATTCCGTCCGTTCCAGAAGTCAGTGTTCACCACAGACACGAGCTGTATCGATTCAAGCCGTAAGCAGGCGCGTTGCAGATTTATTTTTATATTATTTCAGTACATTGAAGTCATTGTACCTTATTATACACGTCAATATAAATGTGATGTTTATAAATTCCGTCTGTTCAGAATTTTAATACGCTGTCGCTTCATATTTTGATACGAGGGTTTTCACATTAAACGTTATTGTAGATGTGTATTGGTCAATAATTGAAATAAATGATGTGTAGATTTACATGATCATTGCAGTTTTATATTATAATGTACACATTGCTATATAAAATATTGACATGTTTACAATCAAGTAAATATTTTGTACAACAATTCGTTTTAAGTAACGGATAGGTACAGATGTATGGATAATTAATAATTGTATATGTTTGTCCTTATGTTTCAATAATAAGTTAATATAAAAATATTCTCTTAAACATATCTCTACAATAATCCATACTAATATTATAAATGCGAAAGTAACTCTGTCTGTCTGTCTGTTACTCAATCACGCCTAAACTACTGAACCAATTTGCATGAAATTTGGTATGGAGATATTTTGATACCCGAGAAAGGACATAGGCTACCTTTTATTGCGAAATATGTACCACGGGCGAAGCCGGGGCGGACCTCTAGTTATAATATAAACTAAACCTTCAGTCACTCTCAAAATAAATTCTTCTTTATAAAATAAAATAACGCAATAGATCCCCATATCAACACCAAAAATATTTAGCAGTCAAGCCAAAATAGTTTCCATCCATCGACGTTCAAAACTTCCCTTCATTATATTAAGCTTAAGACTTCACTAAGTGTTTTAACCGACAAGTTTGTTGTACCGAGCGAATGTGACTTGCATTTAATCCTGTTCACAATGGACGCCATTGGTAGTCCGAAAATCCCTTCTTATGGAGTTAAACTAAGTTTGCGATACCTAATGTTGTAATGCACTTCGGCGTTGGTTAAATAAGAAACCGGTTCCATTTTCACACGATAATATCGTATGATATTATTCAAGCGTTATCCTACAGGTGCAGCGAACAGATAAAATATAATCTTTTCCTCTAATTGACAATGTGTGGGATGCTTTGTTTTTTGATAGGACTAGATTTTAATCTTTATGAATATGAAACTCTGCGCTTTACACTACTTCGAAAAGACCAGCCTTGGCTACTTTACAAATGGTACTTATAATATTGTATTGCGACTCCACTCTTCCTTTTTATTTCAAACTTTTTTCGTAGATAGAAAAATTTAGGCTGGCGAAATATAAATTGCATACAACAGTAAGTATATGAGCACCGATTACTCATGCTGTTAAAAATAAAGTAAGCTAAGTAACCAAATAATTTATACTTGAAGTTAACGCTGTTATTATCTGTGTACGTCCATTATTAGTACGTTATGTTTGTACAACATTTACATCTTAATACAAACACGTCATATACCGAAAATAAAACCCAACAAAACTCTATTTAACACAAATACAATGGAAACCCACCCTGCAATACGTCTGCGGAGTAATCGTGTGAGTTTTGGAACTGTTTGCATTTCAGATAGCAGCCTCATGACGGCTCGTCATGTCTGCATCTTCCATTGTGTAACGCTTTCCGATTGTACAAATATACGAGATTAAAATGCGCTTAAAATATTTAAATTGTTGTATTTTGTATGTTTTTTGTTATATTTTGAGTATAGAGTATAGACTATAGAATGCCTAGGAATGATTATTGTAACTATCATAACGATACAGAATCCAACAATGGAAGAAGGTTACTTATTAAACCATAATAAAAATGGATTTAGAATATGCTTGTAAGTGTTTCTAATGCTTTATAACTGTAATGATTTGGACATGGGTGATTTACTTTAAGAGCGAAATTAAACATTCCTCTGTGCGGTAAGTTATGTAAAACTTATTAATTATTGTCCTTATAGTTAAACACATAAAGAAAAATACATAATATACTCATTATTACAATTCATACATTCATTACACGCAAAACTGCATTACAACTTCCAAAATTGATATTCATACAACTTCAAAATTGTCTCATCTTCCTTGAGTGAGCACAAAAGAAATTGTTCTTTAATCTAAGTATCGCGTTAAAATAGCCTTAATTAAACCACAAAATGAATTCGAGAAGAATCTCTGAATGAAAGTAATTAACAGTATTACGGAGAGGAGGGAAAATTAAATACAATGTGACGTGCATTGACTAAGATTACCTAATGAAGCCGCGTGCTTAGCTTTCATTGTTTTGTAAGTATTGTTTTAAATTATGCAAATATTATGCATTATTTTGTACGTGGAAATCAGAGAATAAAGTATATTATTACCGAGATAAAGTACCTAATGTCTCTACGGAGTACTACAATGGTAATGCTCTTTGTTATATTATTATAAATAATTTATATTATTAAACGAGTAAACACTGTTAGTGGCGATTGTTTTTAAATTCCTTTTAAAAAAAATTGCTGACGAAAAAATAACTTATATCAGCATAATTTCAAGGTCTACCTACTTCTAAAACTTATATGAATAAGTTACTAAACCCTACGGTAGTCGCGTATATAAAAATGACGTGGGATGTCGCGTGGTCTACAAGGGTATACCATTTAAATAGAACTGGCAATTTAATTCGTTTCCAATAGACGTCTAAAATTATCTAAATAGCACTTTATCATTTCAAAGTAATATAAAACCACTCCAGTCTTCGTATAAGTGTTTACTCTCGCAAAAGAAATCGAAACATTACGGTGTAGTACGTAAAATATTAGCAGCTGCGCCCTGTGGTTTTTCCAAGTGCCCAAGGGAACTCTTTGATATTCGGAGTAAGAGTATATGTAAGGTATTTGCAAATTTTATCCCGTAATATCGGAGTATCAAGGATTTTATTTATAATTGCCAATAAAATGATGACGTAGCAATTTCCTTAAGTTATGGGTGTTTTAAAAGCATTGAAAAATGGTTGCCTCGTTGATTAGATTAACTGGTTTGTTTTATAGAATAAAAACATATTAGGTAAAATTTTTTCATGTTTCTTACATAATCTTATACTGTTTTTTGGTCCCTAGACCGCGTTATTGGAACACAGTGGGATACCACGGGATACTAACCGCGGAAGCTTTACTCGTCTTAAAACTAGATGGCGCTGTAGGATTTACTTGAAACAAGTTCATGAAAAATTAAACGTTTTACTGTTACTCTTCTTTAACACGATAAAGAAAGAAGACTTTACGTACCTGTTTGATCGGTAAAATATTCTTGATATATATTATTTAAATATAGAGTGAAAATTTCACTTTAAAATATTATTATTGCTAGAGAAAAAATCGATCTTCCATCTAATTATTATTAATTATAATATATTTCAAGCAATTACCGTCTATTCTGCTCGTATCGATATTTATTGGTTGTTATTTGAGATCAAATCAAGACTTCCAAAACTAGATTGTGTTTTAGATTGTGTTTCAAGCTGTGCTAAAGCTAGAATCTAGAACTTTCTCTAGTTCATTGTATTCAACCAATAGATAGATTAGCTACCTAAATTAGCTATTGCTTTTTTCACTTTCAGGTTTTTGAAATTATGTTTGAAGGTTCAATTAATAGGAAGGCTATTCATTTCTGAATTATCAATTGGCAATTTACATAATTGTGATAATTTATATACTATAGCGTTATCCAGGTTGTTATAGTAATATATTAATTTATATATTACTATAACAACCTGGATAACGCTTTTAGATAAATCGATTGTTGTAATTATTGTAGTGTTATATTACTTATGTATGTATGTACTTATGTAAGTGTTTGAACATGTCTAGCTAAGCATTTGATTAGTGGTTATTGTTATTTAATTTGGAAATTACTTGAACATCGAATGATACAGAATTAAGTATTATACATAGGTGTAGTACATCTTATATATTTTATTAATTATAGATTTATTCATCAATTGTATCAGTTTAAGTGAAATAAAATCGATCCATTGATCATAATGACAAATGCATATGCTAGAGTCACGAGATTTCACTAATGAATGTAGTTAAAATATATTACGGTCAAAACTCTTTTAATTGAACATTTTTGGAATTTATTAACACGCTCGTTCGCTGCGGTTTTAACCAGATGCGGTGACACATGTCTTACTATAATGATTCAAAAATATGGCAACCAAATTTTCTGGCGTTGAATAATTTTTGACTGACCTTATGTTACGAGTTTCATCGTAGAGATAAAATAGATTATGGACGGAGCAGTGGAGCCAGATTTCAAGCTGTTGGTTAGATTATTAAATAAACTCATACTCAACATTAATCAAAAAGTGGGTCCACACAGAACGAGCTGCTTCGCGGAGTAATCTCGCAAGGCTGCTCGCTCTGTGTGGACCTGCCTATTCATTATTCAACTAGACTTCATATATATAAGCGCTTTTCATTCGTCAAAATACATTCTATCAGTTGACTATTCATACTTACTAGGAATTCTAGATTGCATAGCACATGTTTAGAAGATAAATAGAGATAGATAGAGTACCGCTTTCATTAACAGCTCCTATGTCTTCTTTATTTTAGTCACAATGACTCTATGTTGAACATAATATTATGTTTTCGTAATAAAGTTTAATCCGACGTTTTGAACATTTTACAGCGATCGTGGTCAAGAGCAGACTGAATATTTAATGTTGAATAATGAATATGTTACACTTGTACTAATATTTATTCGTTAAATTTAAAAAATATTAATTGTATGTGATTTTTAATTAAAGTTCTTCTACTATCAGTTATACCTGATTTTATGAAAGACAAACAGAACGCATTCATTTTCTGTAAAATTCCAATTAAGAATGTTACTATTATTTCTTAAGATTATTTCACGAATCCAAAAAATTCATGTGACTTTTATTTTAAATAGGCAAAATTATTAAAACCTTAATTAAAGGAATAAATAATTTCGTTTTAGGTCATTTTATTCGGAGTTATTTATATAAAAACTCGCAGCAGTTTTCATAATACTTAATTGCTTAATCAGAGGGCTTAATGAAATATTTTAAAAATTAATTAAGGGTGATTGTGTGTTTAGGATCAAATTTGTTTAATTAAGTAACGATATGAAAAGTTAATTCATTTCCAAAGTTTAAAGGATGGGTACACTCTGAATAATGCGTTGAAAATTATTATTATTTTATTTAACTAATAAAATCACAAAAATTTCGTATGCTATTTTCCGTGAAATTCTTCATTTTATTTTCAAATTAGGTTTATTTTGCATTACAATCAGGGATCTGAAAAAATACGTTCGCTGAATTGAAAAAAAAAACGCGTGTAAAATTAAAAAATGGCGCAGGCAAAAATGTAGCAAGGCATCATTGCTGCAAATGTGTTCTATCATTTTTCATTCTTATAATTTCTTTGGCGCGTTCCTCAAAAAAAAAAAAAAAGAAAACAAATGGCCAGTCATAAAAACTTTGTTCCAATTTCAAAACCACTCCGCAACGAGCAACAGAATCGATTTTACAAAGCGTTCCTTTGCACAATGCAAATGACCGTTTGAAGTGAAAATAAAAAGTGGCATCAAAAAACTTCATTTCATTTATCTCTTTGATAAGTGGAGTGGGATGAATTCCCGCAGCTGTGGCCAATTGTTACTCTAGTTGCTTGGTTGGATTTGCATGCTTCGAGATAATGCATTTTTCTTTGTTAGAGACGAAGTCAGGAAGTGATGTCACGTCGGAATGGATGAAAATCATTATTTTTCTTAGTGAAATTGCTCGACTGCATCTGGTCTGAGTTTATTCACCGAAGAGGAAGATAAACGATGGAATTTAAGAGGTTTTGAAGCATGTGGGAAGCATTATATTACAATATTCATCTTAAATAGAACCTTGTTTCGATAATTAAAAAAAACCTGGCTTAATGTTAGGTGAATATAGCGCGGATAAAGATACAATACTTTTGCGGAAGGACGTGCATGTGAAACAATTTTTGCTAATCTAAACCTCTTTAAAAGCGTAATTAAGCTTATATTTAAATTAGAAGCCGACACGAATTATAATTTGTTGTATCGCATTCCTTGTACCGTTAAATGTTAACATAAAAATGAGAATATAAAAAAATAATGCCACCTTAAGAAACATTAATCGGTGCTATTTTGCAAGTGTCGTAAAACGCCGAAAAGTTTGGAAAAACATTGGGGGCCTAAGCATTCCGGCAATTGTAAAAATTATTCGCGACAACCTCCAGTCTGGCGTAAACCACGAAATGGCTATAAAAGACAAAACACGATAAAAAGCTAAGGGAGTTAACATTTAACTTTTAGTTCTGAACTCAGCATTTTTTGCTTCCAGTTCTCAGTACAATCGACTTCAAGTCTCAGAGTTTAAAAGTTTGGAACTATTAAGGATGTATTGCAAAGTTATAAACTGAAAAGTATGAAATTCGCACTTTTAATTGTGTCGTATGCTTCTTTGGTAGTTTGTTTGAGTTATAGTGTTTCTTTTTATACTTTACGAAGTGAATTTTCTTATCGCGATTTCATTTCGAAGTACTGGTTTATTTCATGACGTTTCAATTTTTATATAACTTTATGAGTAAACTAATCTTATTTCATACCTACTTTCAGATGTGAATTACGAGAATAAAATGTACAGTGCTTTAATATAAGGTTTTATCTCTGAAACAAGGAAGGTATCATTTAATTAAGAAATAATCCTCTACTTTCATTAAAAATACTTCATAAAATACGACGTCAAAAAATACTTAGCGTGTTCATTAATTAATTAGTATATAATTTTGCACGTGTTTGGTTCCTTCAGTATATATGTTCCATGTTATATTTTATTTTTTATAAACAATTTTCCATCACTATACATCACAATATTAGTATTATGGATATTTTTAGCATTGATTAGATTGTTTATTTATCCTCTAACACAACTTACCTATCTAATATCACTAACTAAAACCGTTGTATTTTAAAATTACTAGATTAAAGCTATGAAAAACATAATATATCAGTAAATCAGAAGATTTCCTATAACCTCCATAAAAGCTTTCAATCGAATAAATTTTTTTCAAATCGGACCAGTAGTTCTTAAGATTAGCACGTTCATACAAACAAACTCTTCAGCTTTATAATATTAGTATTTATATGAAAAACGAACCAGAAAATCTATCGAAACCTATCACTAAATAGTTTACCAGTGAATTATTCCAAAGCGGGTCCACTTCGTCCCATTTAGAAAGAGATATGTCCACAATGTGGCCCCGTGTGATGGCACGCGCGGCCCGTGCGGGTTGGTATGCGGTCCTGACACCATATTTACGGGAATCTACGGGAATCTTAGCTATAGTTTGGTGGTTTTCGTGTTTTAGGGTTAAGGAGGTTGAGGAGATGGGATGTGTATCTATTATAGTGTTGGTAAAGTAAGTTTTCGAAAAGAAAGGATCGTTCTATTACTCATCACGTTATGGTTTACGATTACATATAATTCTTTGATATTCTGTATTCAAATTCTATATAGACGAAAAAAAATAATTGTTAAGTTTTCGTCAAATTGAGAATGCTCTTCTTGAATACTAAGAGCCATAAAGTACAGTAAACACTATTGTATCACCATCTGTTTATTTAGACCGTATACAAGTGCAATGTTACGAGCAAAAACTGCACAGAAAACGGTCAAGAATGCAGTTAGAACATAAATCGGCTCTTTTTAGCAAGTGCTGTTGCCGTGATTTAGGACATACAATGTGGAGACTGTGAAAAATTGCCTGCATTGTATTGAATTCGCCTGGGACTGCTATCTCTGGCATTTTAGTACTTTATTTATTGTAATCGTATCGTTTTTAGTAAATTTGATATAGGGCCGATTTTTCAATGGTTGGATAAAACTTATCCGTCCAATAAAGTATTACACGATAATATTAAAATGTCACGTAAACTGTCAAATACGGGCATGAGAATACGTTTTTAAAATGGTAGTTTTATACATTATTCGACGAATAAGTTTTAACCAAGGATTGAAAAATCAGCCCTTAGTTTCATCGGTGTTAAAATTAATCATAATAATTTATTGAAACTTAAGTGCAGATTGTAAGTAATGTGAAATATCTTCTAGTGCACAATTTATTATAATATTAGGAATAACACAGATTATCTACGTAGGTATATATTATTTATAACTAGCTGTGCCCCACGTTTTTACCCGTATTGCTCCGCTCCTGTTGGTCTTAGTGTGATGTTATATAGCCTACTAGCTTTCCGCCCGCGGCTTCGCCCGCTTCGTCTAAAACCTAATAAATCATATACTTAAACCTTCCTCTTGAATCATTCTATTTATTACAAAAAACCGCATCAAAATCCGTTGCGTAGTTTTAAAGATTTAAGCATACATAGGGACATAGGGACAGAGAAAGCGACTTTGTTTTATACTATGTAGTGATTAGAGCCTTCCTCTATAAATGGGCTATCTAACACCGAAAAAACTTTTCAAATCGGAACAGTAGTTCCTGAGATTACAAACAAACAAACTCTTCATTTAGATTTTATTAAAGATGTTCTTTTATCCCACATCAATTCAAAGCATACGTTATTAATTACTCTTAAATAAACAGCCGACATTACGGATAAAGTTAGCAAGATTTAGATTAAAACCTACATCAAACGTAATATAGTTCAATGTGATTAGTCGCTGTGACCGAAATGTGACCAGAGACAATATTATTGAACCAATTAACACCGGTCTAATTCTATGGTTATTTGTCTATGTTAGCAAATTAGTTCAATATATTATGTATAATCTCGATTCCATGAAACGATAAGATTAGGTTTTGTAGGATTTTCCTCGAATTTTTCCCTTTTATCTCCTTTCCAAATTTCCTTTTATGTTTATTCCAATAAGGGTAAAGGAGATTGATAGATTATTCAAAATAAATTTAATATTTAAAATTTTCACTGTTTAGTATTGTTTCTAAAAACAGCAGAAAGCAAAATTAAAATGAATAGCAGAAGAATGAATAACCATTAGTTATAGAGTGTATACCTACAAACTGAGCCTACAAAGATATTATTTATTAAGCTGAATAATTTTAAACAAATAACGCTCAACATAATTTACAAAGACACCGTAAAATATAGGTCAAACCGCGACATATTCGAATATTAAGCGAACAAATTCAAAAACCACAAAATCCAAGTTCGTTGCCTAATTCACAAACAACTTCGTAACTTGATCGTTATAATTTCTTGCGTATTCTGTGACACGTTGACGTGAAGATAATCGTTTTGTGAATTCTGCCATAAATGTATGATATTATGATATTACTTATTAAATTAATTAGCTATGTTGTTATTTAAAATTTAATTTGTTTCACTATTTATTTTACCTTTATGTGAAAATGTAGCGCTGCTTACTTCAAATATTTCGTGTTATTTTTCTCATTTTTTTTGAACAAATACTATGTAGATACATGGAAGTATGTAAGTAACTATATAGATATAAAATAAATACCATTTCTGCGACAAAAAGAAGTATGGTAGAGAAGAGAATATTGCAGAAATCCTATAGGTCATTTAATTGACTTTTTCTAAACTTCATGTAGATCTATATAAAGGTATATAATAAATAAATCGGTTGTTTTCCAGTGAAACCAGTTACAATTTAACTGTGTACAGGGGTTCGTGACAGTGTCATATTGGGTGACATTTGTCACTTTCATAATCTTATCATTTGCTAAGTTTATACATTAAGCTTTACGCTTTGTTGTTCTGTTCTCTCGAAATGAATGTACGTATAAATAATGGGCTTATTTTTAACATTATAATATTTTACTAATGCCGCAACGTTTTTTGTAACGGTTAAAAATTGTAAAATGTATTATGAACTTAAAATGATAGATGAAATTAAACACGGTTTTTGTTTTAAAGAACCTGCCATGAGCCTACAATACTGGCTGATAAGAATTAAACTATTTCGTACAAAACGACGATATGTGTTACATTCAACCTGATGCTTACCTAGAGATTTTAAGTTGGACGTGTTTTTATGTGTTTTATATTATTGTATCTATTGGAAATTATAAGGAAAGAAGAACGTTATAAATAACAAATTTATTTAAACGTTTTCTTACTAACGCCTTAGATCCGACGTGACATTTAATCA
>CAJQZN010042810.1:0-28055 GCA_907164685.1 Colias eurytheme
TTTTTTTTTCAGGTATTTTCCCGTTGTATGTTTTTTTAAATCACTTTCATTTTATTCATGAGAGGGAAGATCACAGTTCAAAAGCTTGTACATGTTAAATTCTGTGAGAAAGTCATGGCTTGAAGTGGCCTACGCCCACAACTGAAAAGTGGACAGATATTGCATAGCGTTTCTACACACTGGAATTTTCCACAATGCGTCGGAAGTTCTGACGGGAAACATAAGAATTACAGCATCCCTTTATTCTGGATCGAGCTACATAAACCATAAGGGATACTTTTTGATTGTATTGTTAGCTTTCAAAGATACTGACACATTATTTTGACTGTACTGGATGTGGGGGAAAATGGTCGAAATAGGACATGCTTTATAAGAAAGAAATTCTTGACAATCTTTGCTACGTGGAGAACTCAATTTACCACAACCTTCTCAATTGCCTGGAGAAACCCAAAACTTGCCATTTTACTTTGTTGTGGACGAAACGTTTTCCCCCAAAGAAAATATAATGAAGCTCTATGCTATGAGTCAGCAAACAAATAATTTCTATTCATTCTATTATTCAGACTTTCGAAGGGACGTAAATCTGTAGATCTAACTTTAGGATGACACGACCAAAATTTGAGAGTTTGAGCAAACCAATCACTTGCGAGCCGTCTAAAGATGATCTGCGAGCAATGTGCTTATTAAATATTGTTATATGAAGATGTGAAGGATAGTTTTCAGTACTACAGTTAATAAATAATTTATTTGGCATGAACCATGAAGGAAAAGGGAACATTTATATACAAGAATTATCTGAGAATATCTTATTGAATACTTTGACCATACCAAAATAGATATGCTGCTTAATTTGTTTCAAAACCTTTTGTAATAAAAATATTCCAATAAAGATGTCTAAGATTAATTTGCTTCGTTTCACTTGATTTTATTTTCAGACGGACCAATTACTGAACATATTATTGTCTTTTTAATTAGTCTATTTATATACTATTAGTCTATTGAAAGTATCTTTATGAAATAAAAAAAAAATAAGTAGAAAACTAATATATCAATAGAATGACTGATCAGAATAGTAATTAAAACATACTGTTTATATGTGTGTGATTTTATGGATGCTTCCTTTATCCTTTATTTGAAATGAAAAGAAAAACTGCACTGCAGTTCTAAAAAAATATATTTCGAATGTTACATTGCGTTACAACGCGGTCACATTAACTTGACGCATGAATTTGATGACGTCATTTTGGCGGTCAGGTACGGTGCGAAAAAAAAAACATGTAGCTAAATAAAAACAATATTTTTTATTTTGGAGCATAGGTTTTATTTGTTAATCTTGCAATATGTTGCATCATGTATTTTTTATACAATATAATTTAAAACTATTTTATGTTGATAGATAAATATTTATTCAAAATTCATCTTCACTATAAATAATTGGTACAATATCATGGTCTAAACTGTCTTCTTCTTCACTTTCGATCTCGCTGTCGGATGACTCCTCTCCTCCAAGATCGATTACAAGTTCTTTCTTCCATTTTCAGTATTCCTGAAAATAAATAAAATAGTGTTATAAAATGACCACAAATTAATTGTATCAATTTAGTGAATTACTAATATGTACCTCTAAAAAAGTACTATATCAGCTTTTTGAATTAGCACCGAACGTGCACTTTTACATTTATTAAACTTATAACCCAACTGATTTATTTAAATATTTCTAAGGAAAGTTCTTCCACCTTGAAAATTATTATCTCTCTTAACAGCTGCCAAGATTTTTTTAAGCGTGGGTACTTCCATTTTTACAGTATAAAAGCTGTTGATGATATTGCGTATTGCGCAAATATCAAAATCATCCACGACAATTTTTTCGCTGATTGTTTACGCTTTTTACCCGGTGTAGTTTTCCCTCATTGGATTGTCTGTAGAACTTGGACTGGGACAAATGTCAGTGCTTGGAACGGTGCTAGTATTTGGGGCCGTACTATTACTTGGAGCCGTGCTAGTGCTTGATCTAATCTTTTTATTATGACCTCCTTTGAAGTATTGTATCTATTTTCTATTAAGTGAGTTAAGTGAGTACCTGAATGTAAAAAGTCTAATAAAACAACGGAATGAAGTGCAGAACAGAACTAACATCTTTTATTATTTGAAATATATATACCTATATCACTAAACCAGCCAGTACAGTAAGAAATTCACAGATAAAATATCAGATATTATTTTTCTACACCCCCACTATATCTAACAATGTTATATTGATAAGTGTACAATAACAAATAACTCAAACATAAATATGCTGAACCCCCCAACTTATCTAATAAATATTAATCTTTAGTAGAGCATAAGCTCTTTGTAAGTAAGTTAGCTGGCATCTCAGCTGATGGTAAATATTTAACATTCACAATAGTATTAGTTCACAGTCTCTACAAAAATGATAACGTATATCAATGTGTTTGGTTCTTTTATGGAAAATTGGATTTTGAGTCAACTTTAATGCACTTTGGTTATCATTATACAATTCAATAGTGTACTTTTTATTAGTGATTTCAAACTGTAAGTTTATCAAATAAACAATACATAAACAAATACATTACATTACATTTACAGTTTGAACAGTTGTACATTGACTCGTATTAAATTTAAATAATAGCTGATCAATAGAATCTTCCTGACTTATTGATATTGTTTTTTCAGACTTGTTTAATTTTACATTAACTCCAAGTACATACAATATTAGTACTTTTACATTTTTACTGTCACATCATCATACGTAGTCCCACCAGCACAAAAATTTTTAAAATTTAAACCTGTCTGGTTGCTTCCTCTCTCGTGTTGCAGCCGACGGCATCAATACTCAAAGTCATCAATGTATTTAGTAGGGAAGAACGAAGCAAAGTCATCAATGTATTTAGTAGGGCAACAGAATTTGAATTCTCATTCTCAAAAGTCTTTACTCCAATTTGTATAGCATTTAGAATGCTCCTTAAAAAGTTAATGTAAAGTAAATTTTTCTCATCGGCATACATGGAATGAAGTTGGTATGCTGTGTAACATTAATCTTTATGCAAAGAAAAAAAGCAATTTTAGTTCTTCCCATTGAGACAATTTCCTAGTCACTGTTTCTTCAACGGAGAGCCACCGAGTATCACAAGAGCGCTATATTTTTAAAGGCTTCTCGCCATAATTTATAGTCTCATATATATCTTTGTACTCGTCATGGCGTTTAGGTGAATTTGAGAACCAATTACATATACATATTATGTTTCTCTAATAAGAAACTCTATATTCCGCGGCAACGTGTGCTCTGATGCATGTGACACGGGTTACGTTCCAGTCGACGTTTTTAACGGCTACGTGCCCTTTAATAGCAGCCCAGGCCATCTCGATGGGGTTTAAAGCGGGATGATAAGGTGTATAGTTTTCCCCATGTTCAAAAATGAGTAGTAACAAAAATAGTCCAAAATTAACTTCACCAGCTATTTATACATTCAAACACAAAGACCCATTAACTATGTTTATCCAACACTGCGCAGGGGACAAAGAAAAATAATCGGGGAAGGGGGGAGCGGCAAGTGGCAGGGCATAAAATAATGAGGAGTCTTGTACAGATAGATTTCGAGTTGGGGTTAAAATTATAAATTACATCAAATATACCTGAGAAAGTTTCTGGGTGCATAAGTTCAGGCTCTGAATGACAGGCGATCCGTCTACGATGTCAATAAAGAAGAAGTGAATTAGTAATTATCGTAAGTACTACATATATGTATGTCACTTGTGAAACATAAAAACGTTATCTCTTTTAATCTATCTATGACCTCCTTTGAAGTATTGTATCTATTTTCTATCAACCCTAGATAGATAACCATATTTCACTGTACAATAAGATCGACGTCGACTCGACGTGCGAATGTTTGAGTGAGGCGTGAGCATATTTTGGACTATGTATATTTTAGGTTTATGAATGTGATATTATGTGTTAATATATGTTAGTTTTATTATGAGTAAATGAAAAACATTACAGTTTATTTATCTCGACCTGAGACGCATTAGGTCTGATGTGGAATTTTGCAAGTTTAGAGGAGAGCCAAAAGAAAAGTATTGACACAATCGTGTCATAACTTTTTTTTAATATCGAATAGGCTAACAAAAATAGTATAATATTTTAGATAAGTTATCTAAGTTTGTATCAGTATAGTAATAAAACCAATCACAGTAAAATAAAAATATTTTTTCAGTGACATCCAACCTTATGCTTTTACACAGTTATTAAACGACGAATGCTTTTAATTATATTTTCTGATACAACTTTATGCCTGCAATTTTTTAGTAAATTCTATTCGTATTTTAAGCTGTAATAAAAGATGTAACGTTATGATTGGCTAAAAATAGAAATTTAGTTACGTCCGATCTTATCATGTATCTATTTATGAGGCATTTAAATGAATTTATTATTAAGTACATAAGGTCGTAATTAACAAAATAAAATAAAAAAACTTAAACATTATGACTTTCAAACTTGTTATTTAAACTAAAAACCAAACAAATTTAATCCACTTCACTGAAAATCCACGGAAAATCTGCCTGACACTCTGAATGCTTTAATTTTTTATAATAGGTGTAAAATTCCTGTGGAATCCACTGCAAAAGACTCATTAAATCGTTGTATTTCGCCGTTGATATGGGCTTTTCAGTTTGAATTACAATAGGTAAATTTTCAGGGAACTGAATTCGCTTAGAAGCATTTCTGATGAAAGATATTTCGGTAAAATCTTTGGTTTGAGTGCATGTGCCTAGATATGGCATAGCATCAATCATGTATCGAGTAGCACTGTCACATGTCATTACAATTTTTATTCCGTATTTATTAGGTTTGTTGGGAATGTACATCCGAAAAGGGCACCGACCCCGGAAACCCAAAAGCTGTTCGTCGATGGTTACATAAGGTCCGGGGATGTAATTGGATTGGGTACAAATGCGTCAGTAGCCCTTAGTTCTGGACATTTTTTTGACGACACTACCAACTACAAGTGAAATTGGTCTGACCAGCGTCATTTTCAGTTATCTACTCAGAGCAAATGTCATTGTTAAATTGAATACTTGGTTCAGGAACATCAGGAGTGCTAACCTTTTCTTTAAAAAAAAATCTCCTATGTCTGCAGACACTCATTGGAATCCTCCTCACAGTTTGCTCTCCTTGAATGAGGAGAGCTAAAATTATTTAGCAATAAAGCTTTGAAAGCTCCTTCAAATGCCATTGTGTTTGGCGCAATATTCCTGGCTCCATAACTCCTAATATTCCCGAAGAAATTTTCAACAGGATCCTGGTTAAAGTTCCTAGTCAACATTGCATCCAATCTAAATTTACTTGACAAAAGTTTCCAAATAAATTCCATCCCTTCGATTGTTTTTATTAAATTTGTTACAGATGGATTATTATTGATAGGATATTGTTTCAATTAATTGGGTTTCATTGCCAGCATTTACTTTTTTAATGTATTTTACAGTTTTTAATATTTTTTTGGCGTTTTGCCCGAGTTTATGATGGGGAGAGTTATGTTTTACAAGGCCTTTATATAATTTTGCCGTTTGGAATAGCAAAAGTACTTACATTCATACTATCGAACAAATTATCCATTAACAGTGTGAAGTCTACTAATTGACGACATTCTTCATTTAAATAACCTGTTGCAGTTAAATGTTCAGTTACAACAGCAACACTATGGCTAAACAATTGTGTAGCAGATTTAACGCGCATCTTGTTAATTTTTACAGGCATCACATGCTCTTCTGTCAATTTGTATAGGAGTCGAAGCCCTCCATATGACTTATCAGCATCGTAAACTCTTTGGAAATATTCTCATTTTATAGTTTATTATAGTTATTATTTTCAATAATATAAGTTAAATCTTTTGTTAATAAATTGTTTCTAATTCATTTAACCAAATGTGGAATGCAATATAAAGGAATTATGTTTTGTCCCTTAACTCTAAACATATCATGCTTCCACTCTTTATCATTTCTTAAAAATAAAGATTTAGTGTCATTCACCAATTCGGTAATGGCTCCAACATTAACTGTGCTTTGATCACAAACTGTATTATCAATTAGGAGCCCAGACTGTAATGCATGTTCAACTACAGTTTTTATCAAGTTTTTTAATTCAAATTTATTTAGCGAATTTGTAAAATAATAAGCTATAGTTTGCTTAATATAAAGTTTTGCATTATGCCTTTGACCATAAATACATGAGCGTGATTAGCGAAAGTTTTTTGATCATATGTAAATACCTCTAAAATATCGTTATTTGAATTATATAATATTTGTGGAGTGATGGACATTTCGTCAAATATATTTCGATTTTTATGTTCCTGGATGAAATGAATGTCACATATTCTCTTTTTTTATGTAAATTTGATTGTCTGATAATGTTTTTAATTTGACTCCAACAAGATCAACCCAAATTTTGAAACGTTCAGGAAATTTGTCAGGATTAGGGAAGACATGCATCACAACATCTGAAAAAAAAATTCTAAATGAAATAATGCCGGCTGCTTGTAAGCGTTGTATTACCGTGTGTAGCCTTTCGAGATGTTCAGCACGGTTGCGGCCCGTGATACAGACATCATCTAATAAACACAGTACGCCGTCGATACCAGAAGGCAACTCGTCCATTATCCACTTAATATTGTGTAGGTACATACTTACATGTATAATATACATATTAGTTTTATTTAGGTACCTAATACATATTATTATTTACACATACCTATATTTGTATACATATCATTATCATTATGCCATGTCCAAATATGGATGTAATGATAATGCAGATCAAAACTAGATTGCTTATAATTTTTTTTAAAATAAAACAAAAATAAAATAAAACTATGTTTATTTTCGTAAGTATTAACAGATACACACATTATAAAGTTGACTTGGACAGCTTGGACTTGACGAATAGCCATATTGGAAACTCCTGTAATAAGTTTTCATAAAATTATATTGTAATCAACAAACAATATTATAGTTACCTACCATAGTTACCTACCAAAGTATCACTTAAAAAAAAACATTTAAAAATGTTAAGTTTGTATTCTTATAACAACTAGACATTTTAACAGTCTATAGGTACATACTTTGAATATTTTTCATTAATTTTACATTAAGATCACAGAAAGTTATCAATCTTTAGACATATCTTAAAAACTAGGTACAAAAACACATTTTACTACAAATATGGCATAAACCTCAGTATCAAAAATTAAAAGATGCATAACTAACAAAGTATAAGTAGATATCCATGTTAAAAAAAAGTTGAACTCGTTGTTTTGGTGTGTAATTTATAATATTGATTATTCCTCATATTCGTTCATCGAATCGACAGATTCATAGACCGGGAGATACTGACACAAAATTTCGAGTCATTTGTAACAGGATGGCGGTTCTACAGGGTTCTTAGTACGCAATGACAAAAAGAAAAACGATGTTGTGAACGCTGGTACCGGCGTCTTAGTCGCGTGGGCGTTAGTCGAACTCGTCGGAAAAATAGCGAAAGTCAAACGATTTGTAACACAAAAATTTTAGAATTTACCGATAGCCCATAAAAAACAAGTAGGCGGTAGTGTCATGCCATACTTTTCCGGTGTGACTTACAGCCCGCCATACCGACGCGAATGTGTTGATTTAAATAAAACAATTATTCAACCATTTGTATCAGGCTAACTTTTGCACAGGTAACCATCGTCGTGCAGCCATTTACGAAAATCGCCATGCCATACTTTTCGCACGATTCCAAATGGTCGCCATACCGCCGAAAATCTGCAAAAATTTTTTATTTCGCCAAACTTTTTGTACCAGTATTGCATTTGGATTTTTGGAGAGTATTTGATAAAATGTGACCGTTATTATATTTGCCATACTTCTAGTAGGGGGAAAAAGTGCTGTCATACTTGAAAAATTAATTTAGTATTAATTTATATAAGTGAAGATTTCCAACACCTAGATCTTTGAAATTTTGTATTTATATTCGTTGATCCTCAAACTTACAGGAAAAATAAGTGCCATACTGTTACAAATCGTTTGACTTTCGCTATTTTCCGACGAGTTCGACTAACGCCCACGCGACTAAGACGCCGGTACCAGCGTTCACACCATCGTTTTTCTTTTTGTCATTGCGTACTAAGAACCCTGTAGAACCGCCATCCTGTTACAAATGACTCGAAATTTTGTGTCAGTATCTCCCGGTCTATCATCATTACATGGCAACTTGTACCAAAACGCTTTTCGATTCTTGGGCATTAGAGGAACTAATAATTGATTCAGCTTCTCAGTAATTCCTCTAAAGACGGACTTCATAACTGGTCTTGAAATTCCAGTTTTAATGTTTTTCATTCTTAGGAAATCTAAAATTCTCTCTTGTCCATTAAAATCAGTTTGATACATTATGGTATGAAGTCCTCTTTGAAAAGTAACTTGACACATATTGCTCAGGTAGACTCGTGGTAATCATATTTGGAAATTTGGAAATTTGGAGGGACGTGTTTTCCGCGTAGATCTTCCTTAGCGCAACCCCAAGTGGATTTTTTTACGGTTTTATAAATGGATTTGGAGGATACATTCAGTGTAGCAGCAAGTAAATTGTAAACACACCGGCCTCTTTCCCCCTCTTCGTTTACACTTTAATAGTACTTTTTTATTATCTAATCACTTTCGCTGAGGGGGAAATCCCTATCAAATAAAGTAATTTGCCCCTTGCGTACTTTGTGAGGTACTTGGCATAGGTTCGTCATCATAATTGTCGTCGCTCTCACTTTCAGATTAATTTTCTGAGTCTGAACCTGTATTAATTATGAATTGGTCAGTCATTTCGTCAATAATATGATCGCTCTGCCTATATTCATCTTCGACCTTTTGCACTTTTCTGCATAGAGCACTCCATTGTTCCTGACCCAATGAATTAACATTTTTCCTGGATTAGCTCCATTGTCCGGGTTACGTTCCAGTCGACGTTTTTAACGGCTACGTGCCCTTTAATCCGTCAGTCCTCGGATCACAGACACAATAGAAAATCTATTGTGTCTCGGCCCGATCGGGCCGCTCGGTGGTCAATGGGTTAATAGCAGCCCAGGCCATCTCGATGGGGTCTAAATCGGGATGATATGGCGGTAATCGAAAGACATCATGGTTGTATTTTTTAAACATTTCGTCTATTATGTATTGTTTATGCCTGTCTTTGTTTTTTTTTATTAAATCATAAAGTTGCGGTTAACGCATGTCTTTTTCATATATTATACCCTTTTCTGCTTACCACGATTCCATTTTTGCCTTCTTGTCATTGGATGTAGGCAGTGGCGGCGTAGCACAGGTTGGCACCTGGGGCGACTTTCTATTGAGCACCCTCAAAATAAAACGACAAATATTAAACGTGTTTACGTGACTTTATTTTGCTAAAATACTCGATGACATTATCAAAATTTACTTTTCTGTCTTTTTCAATGGACAATATGGATAGACTAGTAAGTCGTGTTTGGCTCATTGTAGATCTTAAGTAAGATTTTATTAACTTTAATTTTGAGAAACTTCTTTCACAAGAAGCCACCGAAACACAAATAGTTAAAAATAGCTAAATAAATGAACTTTTTGTATGTGCTCAAATCTTTTCTTAAATTCATTTATTATTGAATTTTTTAATTAATGGCCAAATCATGCGATGGATCTGTTTTTTTCCAAAAACTGTTTCAAGCACACTATAATAGGAATAACTTTACTTGCGCTAACATATTTGTCAGTGCACATCTCCTCGCTTACTTTTTCAAACGGTTTAAGAATTTTTACGACCTCTTTCAGTACAGCAATTTCACTAGCTTCAATCAAAGGAGGAGCATTAGGGTAATGCAACAAAATGCCGCCCACTGTCCCACTCATAGCTATGAACCTTTCAAGCATATGCTATTGTGAATTCCACCGCGTTGAAACATCTCCTACCAAGTATTTAATCTTTCCTTCCGGTACATTTTCAACTCGTCGCTTATAATAATATGCTTGAGCACACTGCTTCAAACGATCGTCGTTTTCTACATATGTTAATTTGCCTGTCAAAATACGATTCATTGATCTGCACCAGCTAAATAAAAGTATATTTCTTGTGATTTCAATAAAATAACGTTTAAAATCATTTTCATGGGTATCACAATCATGTGAAAAACAATAAAAGTATCAATAAATATTTTAAGTTGTACTTTTATATTTTTATTTTTTATATTCATTATTGAATTTTTTTTAGGGATAGCAAAGGCTTTGTTTTTTTTTATATTAAATTCTTTAGCTTTTAAGTATTCATTTCCTATATCTTCCTTATTTGATAACAAGGAACTTCTGCATTTGCATTTTTTATTATTTTGCTCAAACATTTTCTGAGAACCCATCCACATACATAACTGCCTTGTTGATGATCTGAAGAATGATCAACATTCAATGAGCAGAGAGCATTGTAAAAATTTTTCTTCCTATTTCAATTTCATGCGTGTTTATTTTCTTGCTAGGATTTCTCTCCAAACTGTCTTTTTCCTTTATTAAAAACAAGTCTAAATTTTGTGTGCACTTATTAAAATCTTCTTCGCAATTCGCGTTTATAGCAAGAGCAGAACTGAAATTATTAAGTTAAATTGTTTTAAAGGCACTTTCAAATGCGCGACAGTTTGGAGATGTATTTGTAACGCCTGAACTTCTTATATTTCCGAAGAAATTTTCAATAAGGTCCTGGTTCAAGTTCCTTGTTAGCATGGAGTCTAAAGAATACTTATTGCTTATTAATATTTTCCATAATTGTTGCATACCCTCGATTGTCTGGCTCGATTACCCATGACAAATCATTTTCTTGAGCCTCTGTTAAAACAGGTTTTCGTCCCATACGTTTCACATCTTGACCGGTTTTTATATGGTCCCTCAATGTTCGTCGAGGAATTTTATACTTGAGAGATATAGCTCGCTGGCTCAATTTTCCTTTTCTAACAGTTCTCAAAGCGGCTTTCAAATCATTACATTATTTTTACGAGGCGAAAAGTATGACTGAAATGACCGTCAAATAAGAGAAGAACCGGATGGCTTTACATAATCGATGAAACGTTCGAACCACTGCGTGAACAAATGTTTCTGCGCAAACGCACCGGAACCCCGCCCAAAGACTTGATGACGATATTTATGATTGATTTTTTTTAGATTTCTTTAATTGTTTTATATTTCTTTATTTGTTATGAATTCACTGATTTTAACGCCAACGCCAACTTTTTAACACTGATGTTCCACACCCCGCACACAAAGAACGTTGACAAAGTCAAGTGGAAATACTGTTTGTGGCACAAAATATCTTCTTTGTTAACACTGAAGAAGTCCTGGACGCTTATCAAGGTTATTGAATCGCGCTGGCCGCTGACACAATGAATTATTCACTGGTTCTAAAAATATCGTCCTTTTTGGAAAACATGTGCACACCATTGAGGTATCTCAGTAATCATGCTTTTGCATTCGTATACGTCCTTTAAAAATACTTCCATCGCATCATAGAACTGCCAAATTGGTTTAAACGCATCTTCTTTTCCAGCTCCTGACCTTAACGAATCAATTTTTTTTTAATTAGTTCGAAAGGTTGTTATCAAGCTCTCTTTTTTCTTCTTTATTTCATACATTGGTACACCCATTGTATCTGCAATACGTTTCCAAGAATCGTTGATCATAAAGACAAATTGGCTTTAACATTGAGATTTTTAGCAAGTGGTTATTCATTCACTAGTTTACAGTATACCTTCAGAATGTCTAAGCAAGTTATAAGTAAATTCGTTCCAGAAGTTTGTGCAACAATCATCAATGCATTAAAAGACAATGTAAAGGTAAGTACAGGTAAATTAGCTTGGAGAAATTTTTGCGTTTGTAGTAGTGTATGGTCAGCAAATAAAATAAAACAACATTTTATTTTTAGTTTTTATTTTATACAGGGTTACTTGTAAAACACCAGCAACCTCGCAGGACAAGATAGCTAACATCATAAGTAACAACATTTGTTCTACGACTTTTGGCATAACGCAATAAATTATTTTTAAATGATTTTTTAAACTTATATTGTACTCTCCTTACATTTGTAAGTCTATGTTCTATTAATTATCGGATGGACGACGCGACGCCCCCTTCCCCCTCTCGTTCGCTTTTTGTTTACGTAATTTTTGGGAGGCGTAGAGTTTATAATATTCAGACGGAAAATTAAATGAATATTTATTTTTGTATGAAAATAAAATCTAACAAATTATCAAAAGTCGAAATGTTGTTACTTATGATGTTAGCTATCTTGTCCTGCGAGGTTGCCGGTGTTTTACAAGTAACCCTGTATATATAAGGGATTTTAAATTAAACTATATGTGTTTCTCCTCTGAAAAAGATGAGACTTTATTTGAATATTTGCTCATTTAACATACATATAACTTTTACATTAACAATGTTACTAAAATGAAAAATTTACTAACCTGAAAAAGAAACGACATTTAAAGTTTAATTCTTTAGTTTGAGAAGTCAAAGGCTTGCCTCGACCATGTTTTAACACTGGAGCCATATTGAATTAACAATATAAAGTTACAACACTTACACACAAATTAAACACTAGTTATGGCCCTGCCTTCATACAAAACTGCTGAATACGCCGTTCGCACGGGAATAGAATGTGGATGCGATTTCCCTTAGTTAGCATCCAAGCTTACGTCTTTATAATTATTAAACTGTATAAATTCATTCTTTAACTCCGGTCTGCATCGTGCAGACATGGGTGTAAAAGTCTCATTTTAGCTATTAAATGTAGTTTTTAAGTACATCTGAGTTTTCATTTGGGGCCTCCGGCTGCGGGACATGTAATTCACTTCAACAAATATTATAACAATAATAACAAATAATAACAACAATCAACAAATACAAAATTTATCAATTAAACTACGTACATAATAATTATAATTTTTGAATGAAATGTGCTTTATGTTCTAACGCTACCAAACGACTGCACGTGGCACCTGCGGACAGCGTAAACTGGTTTATTCTGGTTTTGTGCGTGTTTCCACTTTCCACTATCAAGTGACGATTTATTTATTTGTTTTGTTTCGTAATTATTATGGTCAAATATTAATTATGAAACAAATTATTATGGACACGATATTTTATTGTTTCACGGTAGTCGCCTTGTCGTTTGCTCAAGGACGTAAAATTGAATGATATATTTTTTTTTATAAAGTCAAAACCATTTTCTTTCAAATAAAAACTTGTTTTTATTGAAAACAAAAGTGTTGCTAGGAATAAGTATAAAATTAAATAGTAATGTTAGGATATCGAAACATTTTTGTATGGGCCAGAACGATATAGTGGAAACGCGCTCTAAGATCTGAGTAATATACACACCACTACATATGCAAAAATTTCTCCAAGCTAATTTACCTGTAATTGAACTTTTTAATATAGAAACTAAATCATTGACATAGGCAAATAAAATACTGTAGGTAACTTAAACATAATCATCCATGTCCAAAAACTCAGACAATTCACTTTGTGGAGATGACATAGCATATTGTTCGTTAGTTGATAGATGTTGAGGAGATGGTTGACCCGGAGATGGTTGACCCGGAGATGATTGTATTTGGGATACCTGTTCCATATTTTTGGATGTACTAGGACCTGTATAATATCCAACATTGGCTGGTTGGCTGGTTGACGGACTTAATAGATGGATGTCTTCGTAGTAAATGGTTGCGTAAGTTTGTTGTATTCCCGCATGTTTTAACTTCGATATGACAATACTTGCATACGCCACTTGATCCCTTTTTTACAAAGTGATACCATGTATCATTTTTAGTCAGTGTCTCTATATGTAAATTGAGAAGTGCCGTGTTGCAAGGGTAAAAATACGGTGTTTCTAGAAAAAAATACGGTGAATCTACTAAAAGTGTACCGTGTAAATTACCGTGTAATTTTTGAAAGGAAAAAAACAACATTAAGAACCAAATTAAGTCTGAATATATTTAATAACAAAGAAAATTGAAAGAGGTAACATATGGAACAAAATATTATTCTGAATCAGACTCTCCTAGCACGACAGTGTCTTTTTCGTTAATAGATTTATTCATTTTTGACAACATGTCGTTAGTTGGCCTGAAATCCACACAGGTTTTGCCTTAGGGTTTTGCCATTTCTTTTAATCGATTGCTGGGCGAAACTATTCCCTTTTATTGTTTTAGTTAGAAGTTTGTTTCTTTTTTTCGTTTTAATATCATTGACTTGACTGAAAATGCTTACTACGTACGTATTCGTCACTCGCTGTAATTAGAACTAATTAGAAGTAAAACAATGTAGGTGGGTCTAGGCAAATTACTTTCTTTCATTTATTTAAATAAGGACGAGAATGGATTGCGTGGTGCAGGCAAACTTTTAGATATTGGGGATTTCCCTGGCGACCAGGAGCAGTGTTGCCACTATAAAATTTATTAAATTGACTGGAGATTCGTTTTACGCAATACATGATGAAATATTTACAACAACGTAATTACGGTGATATGTGACACGGTAATTCACTATTACCTTGACGGTAGATAGAGACCAGATTACGGTGCATCTACGGTAATTACCGTGTATATGGAGACACTGCTTTTAGTTGACTTTTTAGGCTAAAAAGAATAACAATACTTTAACAAAAATGCAAACTGCAACGCAAACGCACATTTCTCGATAAATTGATTACAATCAATCTATTCACTTACTATTTTTCAAATTAAAATAAATGCTATATGAACACGATATTATTTATTTCATTACTATTAAATGGGTTAAATAAGGACGAAATAAAGTAAAAAGTAAAAATAATATTTATCCACAGTATATTTTTGATAAGTAAACTCACTCACAAGAATAGATAGGTTAGGTTTGACCACGGAACAGATAAATAAGGTTGGAAAGGCCCTCGCTGCAATTTTGTACTGGGACCAGTGTCGCCGCTTGACTCCCACTATTTTAATTTTTACACATACGCAATACTATGTTTACAAATATTTCGCACACAACCAAATCACACACACATAATCACTTAATAATCAATCACTGTCCTTGGAATAAAACATATTTATTAAGTAAGTGTCGCTTGCTATTAATTGCGAACGAATTTTTCAACACAAAGTGTAACTTCAAGTTAATATATTTTTCAATAATTGCTTTGGTGAGGTCTGTGACGTGATTTGCAGCAGGGTATTGGCCAATTTGATGATAAATTATGTTTTGTAATATTTTCCTCCCAGCAAAGTGACGCATAATTTTTATCATCAACATTTTTTTATTTATATTATAAAGAGTTTTCCGGTTCAGGGTGTACCCTCGGGGGCTCTATGTAAAAGTTTTTTTTTTTTGCAAATATAGCCTAAAATAGATCCTCTTTAGTGTGTCTTTTTCCTCTAAATTCGATAGTTTTCGAGATTTTTACGAGATTTCGACTTTTAATATAGTCGATTACAATGGGATCTGGACTTAGTCGAAATTTTGAAATTTTTTTTAGTCAGTATAACATCTTTCTGCCCTGAGTCGGGGTGGGTAGATTTGGGTAGGTACAGGGAGCCGTCGGTCGCGGTTGCTGTTCGGCAACGTGGTTTTCAGCGACGTGGGTAGTTGGGACTGCATCTGCAGTTTTCACTGCGAATCCCGCGACGACCTATGCCCGGATACACCCGGTGAATGTCCCGCAACAGTCTGCGAAAGCGAGCGGCGTCACTTGGCAGGCTTTTTAATATATTTTGCCGGTACATATATTCGCCCATATACCATTTTAAGCGCTGTACGCTGCGGCATGTACGGCAATGACGTTTTATTTCAAGCCACTGGCGCTCTATTGTATTTGTATGCACCTTTACCGGCACCATGGTCGGGTCGTCAAGAATTTCAGGTACTTGCTGACCAAGCGCTGGATTTACTGGTATATCCACAGTGCCGTTGACAAATTCGACACTGTGGTTTACTCTGTAGTGGCCACCCATGCCCAACCTTCGCTCCACACCCAAATAACTTCGGTGATAATCGGACATTATGTGTGTTCCAGGACGCACATTTGCCTCTATTATTGGCTGCAGAGTCTCCATGGTCTTGTCCGGTACCAACTCGACGTGGACTTTCCTAGTCAGACGACTAACGCAACCGAAAGTCCATACTTGATGCTGCAGAAGCCGACCACGGTGGTACTTCCTCGTGTAGAGGTGGGATTAATCTACCTCTACAACATCTTCAGGACCACCGATCAGATCTCGGTCATGGGCCTCCCTCAAAAAGTGATACATCTGGATTGCCGATTTTTTAAACATCCCTACGTCTTTTGCCGCCTGCGTCACTTTGTCTCGACGCAGGAGAATCAGTCCAATTATTGGTAAAAAGGGTACAAAGAATAAAAAGGGTTTATTTTAGGGTATTCTTGCCGATAAAACCATAAAAAATAGATGTTATACTGATTAAAAAAAATTCAAAATTTCGTCTAAGTCCAGATCCCTTTGTAAATGAGTATATTACAACTCGATTATCTCGAAAACTATCAACCTTAGAGAAAAAATACACAGAATAAAAAGTGTTTATTTTAGGCTTATCTTTCCAATAAAACCTTCGATTTATTTTCAAATAAAAAAATAATTGAAAATTCGGCTGTCTTTTTTTCTATAGCGCCCCCAAGGCTGCACTCCAACCAGTTTCCGTATAAATTTTGATAACAGATTCTGATATTTTACAGATCTGTATCAAATCTTTGGACGGGTATAACAGACCACCCTTATCTTTAGCAACTATAAATTTATTCTCTTCATTTATGCTATTGGATAATAGCGCTTCAATGCATATATAGCAATCTATTTTTTTAAATTAAAATATGCGCTTTGTGACCTGCAATATGGCTTATGATTTGATTGCTAAAATCTGAAATGGTATTGACAAATGCGTTAATAGGGTAAACTTGCCTAATTCGTACCACTTAAGGAGAACCTCAAAAATTTTGGAAATGAACAATGATACACAGTTATTTATATTAAGTAATTATAATTTCACTAATGTTCTATTAGTATTTCAACAAAAAATGACATAAATCTTATAAACTTCTGAGAAATAAACAATTTTCAAAAACTTAAAAAAAGTACGATTTAAGACCATTCGTCTTAAATCGTACTAGTATATTCTTAAATCGTACTTTGAGATCCTATCATTGGTTTACAGTCTTAGAAATCAAAATCTTAATAATCTTCTCCTCTTTTTCTTAATGTTAATGTACCTAGATTAATTCTTATTAATGGCTACTTCCCATTTGGTAAACTTCCCATTTCGTAAACCTCAAACTGTACCTACTAAAAAGTTGCGTTTGGTAAACATTATACATTTCATACATTTAGTCCCATTTCGAAAACATTTCAATAATTTTTTGTGTTATATCCCATTTGGTAAACTTTCAGATGAAATGGGTACAGTCAAGTAAAAAAAGAAAAACGAAACTAATGATAACATTGTCATTTATTTTGTTAAATATTTTTAATCACAGGTACAATAGTCGGATTATGTGTACGTATGCCATTTACACATATTGATATTTAAAAACAGAAATAAAAAGTGGGGTGTACAAATAACTTTCAAAAAATTTAAGAAAAATCACAGTTCGATTTGACTATTTCGATGACATGTTTTATTTTTTTAATAACAATAGTCAATCTAGATGCGAAATCAACTTATATAAAAAAACAATAATCACAGATTTGGTACTATCTTTTTATGTTAATGTACATTAAAATACATACGAAATCAACTACTTATAAAATATAAAAATAAACAGTCACTGATTTGGTACGTTAACGTAAAAAAATACATACTAAATCAACTATAAAATATAAAAACAATAATAATCACAGATTTGGTACAATAACATAAAAAATACATGCAAAATCAACTTTTAAATATAAAAACAAATAATAATCACAGATTTGGTACAATAACATAAAAAATACATGCAAAATCAACTTTTAAATATAAAAACAAATAATATCAATAAATAAATTATAAAGTGATACAAGCAATTCTTGATAATTCGTTCAAACAATTTTCCAATGATATTTTTCCACTTTTGTAATCGCCGAGAATATTGTTAATTCGTATATCATTTTGGATAGATTTTTTTCTTCGTTTTGATATACTTTCTCCATTATTATAAAAGCTGTAAAAAATTGTTATGTATAATTAAAGTAATAATGTATAATTTTTATCATATGTGTCGCCTAAAAATACAGGTCATTGAAACAAAAATATGTACCTTTTCAGAAGATTTTCATAATGTTTAATATTGCCTGATATCGTTTCGAAAAATAAAAGAATTGATGGCCTTTTTCCAATTTCACTATTGAAACTCCAATTCCAAGATTCCATGAGGTTTGTAGAGCGGTGTCTTTGTGCGTAGCAGCACCAAATATTCATCATATCTTCATTTTCCAACCACTGATCCACAAAGTAATCATTGAATTCAGTTATAGCTTTTTCTTCAAAACTGTAACAGAATTAATTCGTTGAAGATTATGATACGAAAAACCATATATTACCTAGTTTCTAACGCATAAAAATGGCTGTAGAAAATGGCGGTAGAAGAAATATCCAGAACTAAACGCGTTCATTTCAATACTGCAAAATTAATTTACCTTTGACTCATAACGTATAGCCATCCATCGTTTATGTCTTCTTTTAGTAAATGTGCCAGAGCCATACATAGTTTGACGTGATAGTGAGATTCTTCATGTTGTAATAAGCCAAGAGATTTTGCCTTTCTTAATAGCGCTCTGCCAAAGTGAACAAAACACCCCTTAACAATTATGTTTGGAAATGTCTTTTTAATTGCATTTATTGGAGTTTTTTCGAAATCCAAGGTCGAAATAATATCGGCTGTCCACTCTGGTAAATGAAATTTTAGTTTGTAAAACAGTCTTTCATATGTAGTTTCTTCTTTGTTTGTCAACACTGCATAAAAAAATGGTACAATATTTGTCTCAGTTTCTGTACTTCCTATGTCTCCGTGTACAACGTATAGTTGAAGAAACGGCTTTGCACAACATTTGAACGTTCCGTCCGCAAAGTAGTGACGGACGTCATTTAAATGTGCAATTGCACTCTTTGAACCAAACACAATCATTCTATTTTCACCGTCAATCTCATCAAACAATAAATTGTCTTTAAAACGGTCAGGAATCACGATTTCTGTAGAGTTAGAGTGCTGAGATTTTGTGATACCTAGTTGTCTATTTCTGTGTCTATACAATGTGCTTTTAACTTTAATTAATACAGCGGATGGTCTTTGCCAAATCCTGACAGTCATCGCAGTAATAACATTTTGTTTTTTTAGTTGTTCCTGCACATAGCTCATGTACCCATACTTCACAATTACTGCATTTAATCATGTTTTCTTTTACGTCTTCTTGACATATTTTGCAATACCAACTGTTATTTTCATCTTGTTCTTGTTTCTTTTTTTTTTGTTTCATTTATGAGGTGTTTTCGTTCGTTCGTACCGGTACATTTTAAGAAGTTGCTGCGAGTACGAAATAGGCACAAGTATCAAATGAATTTCAAATTTGCCGCAAAAAAAACTGTCAACGAACAAGCCGGCTTTACTATGTGAAATATATTCCCAAATATACGCATAAATATATAATAAACAGTTAAACAACTTATGAACGGTATACTTGGAAGACAGTTCTTGTGAAGTATGCTAAAAAATTACTCAAAAAGTAAGAAAAAACTTACCTGTTCAATATTTTAGTCGGGAGCAAAGTAACAGGTGTTTATTTGTCACATGGCAATATGGCCGACTATTATTGACATTTTATGCCATGCGCTGGTAACTATTACCCAAGCCGAGATATGGACGAGGTACGATTTAGGCGCAGGTACGAATTTATGCAAGTTTACCCTATCCTCTTCGTTATTCATCATTTATTTTTCGTAGTTCATCATCATCATCTTCATCCGCAATCCTTCATATGGATCTATTAATCCGTGCTACATGAGATGATGCACAATAAAGAATTGAAATGTGTTCAAGCGTAGTACAATTTCCACTATCGCGAGCCTTTAACTCAATATGAACTAAAAGTTTTTTGTATGCAGCTTTAAACTGGCGGGCCGTGGGTTATTATTGGCTCCACCATGTGACCTTATATTACCAAACAGCATTTCAAGGTGATCCTGGCTTACTTTGTAAAATGGCATAAAAAAAAGAACTCCGGGACGTATTAAGCCACGTATTAATTAGTAAACATTTGTTGATAAACTGTTTATGACTAGCGTTAAACAAGTTTACAAAACACATGTTTCTGAAACTTTGCCGTCCACACTTGTCAGTTGTTCACAGGATGTCGCCCGAGGAGGTAGTGATGCTCTCTGCTGCTTACATAATAATTCAAAAGAGTATTAATCGAAAAAAAAAGAAGAAAAGGTGGTGGATTCGAAACTATTTGTTGAATAAAAGTTATATATTTAATGGCCTCCGCGGATTTGATGGGTAATTTCAGATAATACACTGTAGGTTTAAAAGTAATACTGCACTTATGTACTTAATTTTAATTAGTCTTTATTTAGTAAGTAATTCACTCTTCTAGCTTTTATAATTATATACTATTATATATATATATACATTATACTTAATTCAACAATTAACTAAATGACTACTTCAGTCTTTATAACCAAAATTACATACTTTTGTTTTAAAACATTAAACAATGGTTAATTACCAAACTTATTTGTCAATAAAATAATGCTCCAGTGAATCGGGAGTGTGCAGTGCTGCCAGTGCCAGGTGCTGTTCCAGTTAGTCGGACCAGGGAACCACTAGTTCACGCTACATACTACACGCCATTACCATAGAGATAAACAAAAATAACCTATAAAAATAATCTAATAACTAAATTATTAAGCATTATTCTGCCACTCATTAGCTCTCGTCTTGGTTGCTGGAAATGGGTCTAACCCCCACACTCGGTTCATCACACAACACGGAACTTCAACAGCTGATTATAAAATCAGCCATTTTGTTTCGATTTCTACAAGATGTTAGAGTACGCTAGTTAGCGAACGCCCACAATGCGTTTCTCCTGTCAAAAGTGCCACTTGGCTAAACATTTGTATGGCGCCTGTCGTATGACTTTACGTTCCGTTTAATGGAATAGAAAAACAATGCCACTTGTTTACCAATTTTAGTTTCGTTACGCTCGGTCACGTGACGTATCTCCAGCTTATGTCAATCTCATACATTCGTTTATCTATTGTATTAAACTTTACGCTAATAGAAAGCCACTTGTCTAGGGGGGCTGATGTAAAATGCAAACATCTCATTATGAGGAGAAACCTGTTCCTGCTCATTTGTTGTCAAAAAATTGGAATAGAAAACAGCCTATCCAATAAACGATTGAGAGATATACTACCCATGTGGAATAGCAAGCCAAGGAATATTCTGAGCTCACAGACAGAGACCGGTTTCCATCCGGTAATCCTGGCAAAATCTTTACTACGTCCGCCTGGAACTTCCTGATTATGTTTACTCATCAACCTCTGTGCATTTGTCTCAGTACAAATCGTAGACAAAAAATCTTCAGAGAAAAATAAATTAAAATAGTCAATAGAATTTGCTCCTGTGAACCTGTGCCTGACTAATATCTTTAGATCCACTTTAGTTAGAAGCTTTCAGTACTTTTACGAATTGGGACTCTTCTGCAGCTGATAAAACTATAGGATGTCCAACTGACTTCGTGTGTTTGTTTTTTGTTTTGTTTACTATTGTGCGTCTTGGGATACCGAATTATTTTTGAGCATCTCGTGAAGAAATTTGGCCCGATTCTACTGATTCGCAAGCAAGTTTTAACATTTCTTCGGGATAGTTTTTATACATCCTGGATCCAATATGACGTCTTGACTTTCTGAGTCGATTTCGAGATTTATGTTTATTAATTTAATATCTTATAAATACCGACATTATTAGAAATAAGTTAAATTATACGATATTATGGAAAAGGTACACAGTAACTTATAACTTCGTTTTTGACTTAGTAAAAGTGTAGTGCCAACCCTAGGTTTTTTTTTGATGGCAGGCAATGTTGTCAATCTTAGGTCTGAAGGTTACTGGATAACTTTGCCCATGATTATAAGTTCAGTTTTAAAATACTCACATCAATTCCACTAACAATAAAACACTGTACAAATCGTTTTCATGTCATATAATGAAATAAACTAACCTGTGTCTTCGCCATCATGCACAATTCACCTTCAAATCTACACTTAAATTTGCCCGATAAAACACAGATTTTTCATAAAAAGCCTGAATTATCAAAGAAATAAAGGAATCGCAGGTTTTAAACAGTCTTAGAAAATTATATGTGATTAACACTTCCTCAGCTCACTTTGCTTCAATCAGTCTCAATATCAAATATATCAGTCATCTTTTTAACTGCTTACTTACTACTAATTAGAATTCCTCAAATCTTAATATTTAAAGATCAAGTCTTTAACAGACAGTTTTTGCCATAGCGATAGCAAAATAGGTACTAAGTACAGGAACATTGGTAATCTTATCTAGGTTAACAATGTTAAAAAAAGTCTTCTAAAATCAAATAATCAACAGCAAAGAAACACTATCTCAAAATAAATTTAGGAGTGAAATTCCCAAAAACAGTTGCGATCCTTCCTCAGGCACAGATTGATATCGCAATATACGCATCTTACGGTTGTTTTCATCTTGTGGCAATTTCTGCATTTGCGTTGATGATCAGTTATTTCAGGCATGTGGTTCGCTTCTCTTTTTCTTGATTTTGCTGAGGGGTTTTCTACTGTTGGTGGCCTTCCCCTTTTATTTCCAACTCTTTCCAGATCATCGTCACCCGACAGTTCCGTAAAACTTCTCCTAATCCTAATTTTAACGCACGCAGTTGTGGTATTTTTTCAGTGGGACTTGAGCCGCCAGTTTATGCTTCTTAAAAAGCAACCAAGCATTCGAGCAGGTAAGATCGACCATGTGGTCATGTTTGCATCCAGTTTATATGTCCGAACCGAATGAAAACGATTGGTTAAATATTTCAGGGGGTTTTAATATGAGAACAAACTTCCCGAATTACTTAGGAGCAGTGTATGGAAAGCGTATTAGAATAATTACTCAGAATTTTATAATCTTTAATTATTATAAACAGTATAATTCTATTGTTTTGATGGCTGTGGTTGATTCGGATATAAAGGAGAATGACGAAACTGGGCCTAACATAAGTAAGGCCTTACAGAAATCATAATATATTTAAAATTCATTATGTTATTTTTAATAATTCTTGGTAAAATATTGACTTCTGATTCTATGGGAAAACAAATGTTTGAAAAAAAAAAGATAATGTGTTCACTAACGGCATTGTTATTTAGATTTCTATGACTACCGGTCTTATCAAGCAGAGATTGTCAGTGCTGTCAGGAGTAAAATAGTCGATATATCGATTAAAACGAATGAATATTTATTTTCATTTTTAGTTTTATATAAAATTCAAATGCTTTATGAATCAGAAATATAAGTTAACTGCGTTACATATTTTATTTTTAACTTTTTAGCACGCTATTTATTTAGGTAATTCTATACACTTTTACTCATGGCGGCCGCACTTTGTAAGAATATTTCTGAAATGTAGCTGGCCGCTTCAATTTTAATTACAATGTCATGTTTGTCGTTTGACTTTTGACATTGGATTGAGGTTTATCGTTACGTTACATTTGACTTTGTGCTTGTGGTTAACTTATTTTCTTCATCTTTATCGACTTTCGCTACGTATTACGGACACTGACGATCTCTGTTATTACTACCAACAACCGCTTGCACACCGGACTTTGATAACCTGCCTTTACGACTCACTACTGCTACCCTACCTGGACACCGACTTTGCATCCGATTTTTCATTTACAAAATATATGAACTGCATCAACTGTTGTATTAATGCTAATCGTAACAATGCTATACGTATGCATTTATGTTTAAACTATCCTATCTCTCAAGTTGGGTCGAACTCCACATGGTGTGCGAATTTTATTATAATCGGTTAAGTGGTTTAGGAGTCCATTGAGGACAAACATTGTGACACGAGATTTATATATATTAACTAGCTTTCCGCCCGCGGCTTCGCCCGCGTTTTCAGAGAAAACCCCGCATAGTTCCCTTTCCCGTGGGATTTCCGGATAATCGGTTAAGTGGTTTAGGAGTCCATTGAAGACAAACATTGTGACACGAGATTTATATATATTAAGATATATATATATTGATATTGGAATATCTATTGTTTACGTGACAATAGATATTCCACCCGTGCAGTCAGTCAACCCGCAGGACACCTTGTGGCGTGGTGTCGGGGAGTAGCGACCCCGCGGGAACCGAGTGCTCCCGGGGGAGGCCCCTGTCTTCATCTCCGGCTTGCCTTCACCGGCCGGTCGGAGTGAAGCCTGACGAGGACAGGACCCCCACCTCTGGCTTGCCTTAACCGGCCGGCCAGAGTGGAGTCGCGAGAGCTTTTAGCTCGAAGGGTGGATGCGAATCGTAAGTGGCGAGTGGGCACGTGATGCTGGACCCTCAGGGAGCGCGTGATCGTAGTTTAAAGTCCAGGGACGCCTCTCCACCCTTAGCTGCTCACAATATGTTGCCCCCTTGTCGCACTATTGCAGCGACTTATTTCGGGGGCCCATACAGTGAGAGGGCGAGTCACCACCTGCCAACAATTTTTTGCTATATCTTAGTAGAAAGGCAGGTGCCATAGTCTTCCATAGTCCTTAATTCCGGTCCATTAACATCCCATTCCATAGCCCAGTTTATTTTATTCCCTTATCTTGCAATAGTCCTACATCGGCCGCGGACTGCCTAGGACTGTATCTCTATAGTGCAGTCATGGGCAGGCTGCGGCTGGTGTCCCACAACACAGTAAAGTTCTCTAAAGGGCCTCTGCGTGTTGGATCCGTGTCCCCACGTAAGCCTTCCAAAGGACCGGGTACCTTCCTTATGATGGTACCCGAGTATTATGGAATATATATACAGGGTGTAATCGTTAAGTGTGCACAGGCGATAATTCCGTAACTATTACAGATATCAAAAAACTTTTAACTGATATTGAAAGTACTTAACCCAATGAGTAAAATGGCCATAATAAATTTTTAAAAATAAAACGAGAAATATCTAAAAAATTCACTTGAAACCCTCCCATACATTTAGTATGAGATATGACTATCCCATGTACATGAGTTGATCCAAAAGTAATTATAATCAATATTAAACCAGGTCATTACAGTTAAAATATTTCGCTAGATAGTCTTCTAACTAGATAATATAATTCGATATTTTTTTCCAAAACTTAGAAAAAAAACTTTGACTTCATCCGTAAAAACCCCTCAACGCGGCCATCTCTTCGCTATCGTCTTAAAATTTTTTGCTAAGACGGTGTTTTTTGTGCCGAGGAAAGAGATAGAAATCACTAGGAGCTAGATCTAACAAACAGGGTGGGTGTTCAAGCATTTGGAATGCCGATTTTTGAATGTCAGCCATTGCAACTGACGCTTTGTGATCTTGTGCGTGGTCTTGGTGAAACAACATTCAAGCCCGCAGTTTGCCATGTCTCTTCTCCTTACTAACCTACCGCAATTTTTTAATATGGTCTGTGTAGTAAGAGCCCAACATAGTGGCTACCTTCTTAAAATATTCCGCCAAAATTATTCCTTCGGCGCCCCAAAAAACTGTCGCTTTAATCTATCCCACTAATTTTCACTTTGAATTTCTTCATCGTCACTTTGGAAGCTCGCATCCAGGCCATTAATTGTTTCTTGGTTTCAGCATAAACATGGTGAACCCGGGTAACGTCCATGGTCACAAATCATGCCAAAAAATTATCCTGATCTCATTAAGAATTTAGAAATTCACCCTCTAAATGTCGAATTGTTGTTTCTTCTTTTTGTTGGCAAAAATTCTGGCACGCACGGTTCACATTCAAATTAATGTAAATACTTGGAAGCGTGGCCTATTGATATGATTTTTTTGTGATAACTTAGTGAGTACATGAGCAAGCAAAAAACAGTTATTTTATATTTTTATGTACACAGGAAATACCCAATGATCATTACTTTTGGATCAACCTAGTACATTTAATATGAAAGATTTTAGCTTTTTCTTTCTTTTTTTGGTTTTCTGCTTAAATTACTTCGCAAATTTGAAGGGAAGTTCATTTCGAAACTGCAAATAGAGCTCCTCATTGTATTGCACAATGAGGACGTCACTTCGGTAATCTGCTATGAATAGAAAATGTATGGGAAATAAAATGTATGGGAGCGTTTAATGTAACATTTTTGTATATTTCTCGTTTTATTTTCAAAAATTTATTATGGCCATTTTACTCATTAGGTTAAGTACTTTCGATATCAGTTTAAAGTTTTTTGATATCTGCAATAGATACGGAATAATCGCCTGTGCACACTTAACGATTACACCCTGTATATATATATTCACTTTCTTTTGTCCAATTGTAATATTAATTCTTTATTTGTAGATCACTCACTCTGATCACATACCTATGTGATGCATGCTGGAAACTTGCAAATGATTCTTTGAGGATTGAAAATCATGAAGATGAAAATGCAGTTGGTTTCCTTAGGTTCATATCAAATTAAGCAAGCAAGGTCCTATTATGGTGAGCACATAAGAAACGATGGCAAATATGTTATAGAAGTGTGCCGTGAATCAGACAGCGACCTACAGAGAGCACTGTCGACATCAAGTACTACATGGCTTTTAAGAGGTCGCATTCAATCCAGGCATAAAAGTAGTAAAACTTATTTTACATATATTTTAGTCGACAGTGCTCTCATAGGAAGGGAAGCAATAACAGTTTATTATTGTAATTGTTTAATAGGAAGAAGAAGTAGGTTGTAGGTTGCTGCTGTCACGTTATGTCCATAATATGGTACCTTAGCTGGGCAAGGTATCAACCAGATTTAATGCCGCCAGCTGCACAGTTTCTGGATGATGTGTTAATTGTTTATGATGATAATAATGAATAAACGATTTATGAAAAAACGTGTTTTATTTTATATATAAGTACGTACCTACGATGTTTTGGTAGGTACTCTTAAAGAATAAAAATTCGATCCAATACCTCTATTACCTAACTGTTCTTCTGTTACACTCTTTATCTAAATAATGTATATTATAGGATATAAACTTACCTCTACTTAGAAAGAAACAAAGCTATTCATTGAACTCGAGCAAAGCTAATATTACTAATTAAAAAACTAATGCTGACTACTATTATTATTATAACATATTTACTTATTGTTAATAGTATGGTGCTTATTGACATGTTTCAAATTCTCTGTTACATAGGGATTTGAAACAAATCAGTCGAAATGTGAGTGTTAAACCTGCCCCTTAGGGAATACAAGCGTGATGATATGTTTTGTTTATGGAAATAAGAATACAAGTTTTTTTGAGGAAATTCTTGTTTATTTAGTCAGACGCCGATTCTTCTGAGTCTGTAGAGGAATCAGAGTAGAATCAGAGTCTGTAACACTTATAATAAATTTATCTGTCACGTCATCTACAATAAAATCAAGTTTAAAAAACTTCTCTTCGTCTTTTTGAACGTGCTCCACACATTTCTTCCAGCGATCAGACGTGACTTTCGCCATACCCTCACCTAAGAGTGCCTTAACTTTTTCAAATTGAAACGTTGTATTGTTTCTAGCTATGTGTCTTTGCTAATTCGTCTACGACGTATAATTTTAAATGTTTTAATTAACACATTTACTGCTTTAAGTTATCGATAGATTCATTACAGGTGCCGAAATATTTTTATTTTTATTAATATACACGGACCTTAAAAATCTGTTCATGAAATCAAAGGCGAACCAAATTGGACGATAAACATCATCTGCGCCGGCACCACTTTTTAAGGAAGCTTCTATTTTTCTGTAGTAGCCCCTGTATGTCGCAAAAA
>CAJQZN010042812.1:0-28611 GCA_907164685.1 Colias eurytheme
TTCCTATTAAATGGAAATGAAATGGAGATTTTATTGTGAAAGTAGAATATTAAAAATCACTTTCGCATATTTATAATGAAAGTAAAAGAATATTGTATTTCATTCATTTTATTAAATGCTTTGATACCTAATGTTTAAATTTGTCATCATTTTTATAGTAGTAGTATGTATCTAGTAAAAATTTTAGTATCTTTTCATGCCATACCGTAAAAGCAAACAATTTATTGTTTACAAACAAATTCAGGTTTACATCGCTTACAAATGTGTTTATCGCAAATTACGAGCAAAAATGTAGTAATGCAAAAGTTTTGTTTAATGCTAAGTGAGTTTTAATGAGTAAAGTTATTCTCTCGGAAGTGGGAGAGTTTTTAAATATAAGAGCTAAGATTTTCTAGCGCGGTATTTGTGTGATGATAAATTTAAACATTGTTTTAATATAGAATGTCTCGTTATTTCACAGGGCATAAAAATCAATAAACTTCGAAAACATTTTGTAGTAGGTCACTGAAACTTGTTTTTGTTTATATCCTACATTATTTAAGTGGTCCAAATTCCGTGTTAAAAATAAGGTTCCAAAGCTATTTTCAGATTAAAAAAAAGAAATGATTTTGTTTTATTAAACGTGGAATCCTACAATGAAGTTAATTTGTACGACTGTTAGTACTTTGTCATATCTATTAAAAAGTTTAACACAACTTTTACCGTATCCTGTGTTTTATCGAATGCAGTGGCAACTGCTGGTAAAGAATCCTATCTTACAATGTTTAAGTACAATAACACTATATTCTGCATCCGTAAGGGTTAGTTAATTATCAAGTGCTCTTGTTGTTTACCGACAGTCTTTCCACCAGCTGTCAAGCCATAACGGGCTGTGTAATAATACGAGTTTAACTGGAGCATAAACTGGCTTAGACGCCTCTAAGAAGCAAGCAAGATATTTATAATATAAGCGACATAAGCATAAATTAAATAAATGTAATGAGATCTCAGGGAGGGAATTGAAACCTTCACTGTAATACTGGTTTCCGAACCGTTGCTTGACCCGCTGTTCCCACCGATAGGTATCATACACTGCACTTTTTGGCAGTACTCGATCATTTGTATAGAGGCTGTTCTTTTAAGGAACAATCATTATTTGTGACAATTTTTTACGTCTGCGAAAAATGCATGTTCGAATCTATAAAATTTATAATTAAAACTAACAATAATGTAAATCTCAAGTCGTATATAGTATCAAGTATATCACATTATATCATTATATACCTAATAATCAACTCTACTACATTAACTGCTAATTAATAACAAAATCTTTAATGATATGGTTGATTTTTGATACTTTTAATGGGACAAAATTCTTGCAGTTAATTACTGTTAACGGTATAAATAGCTAATGAGGTATTTAAGAAATCTCAAACGTACAATTTCATTAGCTAGTCAAAATGATAGTTTAAAAGTGACAGAATAAAGCATGCTAAATTGAACATTTTACCGAAAAGCTTTTTTAGGGTAAATACAAGTTTAATTAAATGAATATAGAGATTATTTTTCCTTTATTATACATTTTTTCTCTATCTTCCTAAAAAAAATTCTCTGATTTTGGAAGGCTTGATTATTAGATAAACTTAGAATATTTGATCCATATTTTTTCTATAAATACGCTTGCAATTTTCTTAGGCATTCTTTCTGTGGCTCTGCAATTTTATTATGTAATAGAAATGATAAAAAATAGGAAATGTTTCAGTTAGTGGTTTTAGGACTTATGTTGTAACTTTATTCGTTATGCTGTCTCGCTTACGATAATAATTCCGTACTTAGGTTTCTTAAATGCCGGGTTAAAATATTTGAAATGAAACTCATGAAAGTGGTGTTCGTTACATATTCATTGTGTTTCATATTTGCAGTAGTACATGGAGACTAAAATATATATAATAAAACTAAATATATACATATTGCTAATACTATTGCTTATATTTTAGTTTCCATGTACTTTACAAGTTCTTTTCGTTGTACCTATTCGCTAGATGCACACTCATGAATTATAAATAATTAATAAATTTCGTAATTTTACTCATATTAAAATTGGAAATTAACAGCTCTCTGAACTGTTCATAAAAATTTTACCCGATACAACAAAACAGAAATCAAATTTGAACGATACCATAATAATAATTTTAAACCCTTTTTAAAATAAAAAGTTTTTTAATATAAAAAATCGAACACGAGGCGGGATTCGACCCACGCTTTCTACTATGTCAGGGCAACGCATCTTCTATTCTTTAAAAAATCTCATTAATAAAGTATTTGAATGTTAAATTAAATATTAAAACCTTTTTTTACAGATAATAATTAGCAGCAGCGCATCTCAGCGCACCCTTTGCGCGGCGATGATGCGCGTGCGCATATAACCGCCTTGCAGCGTGCTCGGGGCGCAATCACACGCACGCCGTCGAGTCGCGAGCCGTGAGTATCTAATATTTTACTAATGTGAATGTTTTTGTATAAAAAATAAATAAAAATACCTACTCCTGTTAATAAAATAGTGGTGTAAATAAACAGTGATAAACTACAGTGCATAAATTGTATATTGGCAATTTTGGTAACGAACGCGATGCTATTGTTTACATTTTTTGAACGTGTACGCCGACTCAAATAATAATATTTTAAACAAAGACATACTTATTTAACGGAAAAGTAGAGCAAATCTTCAATATTACATTAAAATATATCTACGTAGAAAAAATAATTACACTGTTACGAACTAAATTAAATTTTATTAGCGAATACTATTAAATTTAATAATAGCCAAAAAAATTGGCTATTAGTGTAATGACATGTGATATTTATGTTGTCGAACCAAGCTAAATTCAAGTTATAATTAATTTAGACTTAAATGTTAATAGTGTCCAGTTACATTAAATAATAATTGTGACATATAAATAATAATTAACTTTTATTGCCTTAAATTCAATTATTACTATAATATAATTACAAATTTATTTAATTTCATTAATTTAAGTACATATTATATACCTATAAAGTGAATCGATAAAATTAATTAATTATTTTCACGTTATGTATTATAATTTTAAATATTAGGAAAATATAATGCTAAATGAGTAATAATTATTTTTGATTGGCCATTTACTAGATTTTTTGCATTCAAATTAAGCTAATTAGTAAGTCTCTATTGGAAATTTAGTGAGCGGTTATTTCTTTGTTCTTTTAATCTTACAAGTAATATTTAAATTAAGAAATAATCATCTTTCTTAATTTAAATATTACTTGTAAATATAATTATATAAGCAAATTATAATACTTAAACTTTGTTCCGTTTCCAAAAATAATAACAATTATTTGTTTAATAATATCAATTTACAGTTATGTGCTGAAACGTTGCTCGGTTCCTTTGTTGTTTTAAATATTCAGGTTATTGTTATTACAGTACCTATATTGTATTTTATGTCTTATTTAGATTCATAATATTACAGTAATAAGATGGCTAAGTATTACTGGCAACATACACCGTTATGTTTTACAATAACAGCATTTAAGGTTTATATCTATGTTATTGTGAAAAATACATTTTAGTATTTTCAATTTTCATCAATTGCTTTAACGATCGGTTAACAATAACATTATTGAACATACCATTTTTAATGTCTTGTCTTCAAAATTATCTCATAAAAACTTGTACGTTATTGAGAAAGCAATATCAATATTTTCCTACAGGTTTCGTTGACAAAGTCTTAGAACAAAGGTTTCACTTTCGGGCGGTGACCTTAGTCTAAGGATACTGACACTATGAACTCATCACTTTGTGTTTACATGCAAAGCACGTGGTCCCATCGTTGCGTGCACCACGCAGAATGCTCCTTAACAAATATTAATATAAACAATAAATAATGTATAAATATAATAATTGAACAATAGTTTAATGGGCGTGAAGGAATGAAGGAAAAGCATTTAGCAGTTAGCGTTATGGTTAGGGAATATCTTTAGGTTATTAACTGGATTATAATTATATTTCTATTATATTTTATTAGGAAGTTAAATAAGTGACGCTACAGTCGAAGGAACAAATAGTTTCGTGTACGTGTTTATTTCTAAAAGAATGGATTTTATATCGTTGTGTCTAGCCGGTTAAGTTATAGTAATTGTGACTGTCTGTTGTAGTAGAGATTAAAAAGTTGTAAAGTGTCTGCTTTTTATTGAAAAGATTGTTTATCTAGACTCTAGCTTTATATGATAAAGATTGCTTGTAGCCCACGATTAAATGAAGGAGAAGGTTTAAAATAATATTATTATTGTCTATTGTGTTATTTTATATATATTGTATATAATTTGAACTTCTACTCGATGTCGTGATATATCGTTGTAACGAACTATATTGTGCTCCTAAGTTCATTGATTCCATGATCGATGCTTGCATACAAATTCGGGAAGTATTTGTTTTCGCTGTTTGAGGAAAAAGTATCTATATTAACAAGGAAAAGGACAATTCGATATAATTCAACTCAAACGGTACGTGCTTTGTATAAGTAATCTATCGCGAAGTTTTGTTTGGTCTTCTTTTCTAAATTAATGATAGTTTTATATAGATTCTGATAATTTATTTATATCAATATAAGGATAGAATAGAAATTCAGTTACTTATTAAGAAGAAGGCAGTATTTGAAATGCTTATCGTTTTACATAATGTTGTATAAGTGTTGATTAGTAAGTTACAAGGGTTTTTTAATTAAAAAGGACGCTATATTTCTAAAAATAAACGACTACACAAATACTCTTTTAAACCGCTTGAAGTAGGTATAACTGCATCGCTTTGAATATACCTTTTAGAGATGTGGTATTTTTTAATGTCATGTGTGGTTTTATAGAAAATATAAACTAGTAGATGCGTCATTCGGTAAGTTTATCCCTGGTCACATTTATTAGCTTTCTATAACACCAGGCAACGTCCCTGTCTATTCTATAACATTTGAAGAAGTAAAAATACTATTTTTTACAGTAAAAAAATAGGGATCGATATCCTACTATAATATTGGACTGAAATGATTTCAGTATTAGCATAATCCAATCAATGCTTTATTTTGTAAGCATGTGACCCATTTTTGTGATTTTGTCTGCAAAGAATAAACGTACTATAAACAAGTTCAGCAAAATACAAGTATATATTTGACCTCTTTTGGCATGGTACCATTAAAACTATTGGATCTGTTCCCCGATGAGACCAATAAATCGTCTTGAGAAAGATACACGAAACGTGTACACTTTTTTCACATCTAAAAATCCATATACGATTGCAATAGAAATGTTTCACAAAGAAATACTTGTTTAGTAAATAAATACGAATTTATAGCGACGCGACGTACAACAAAAGTGTTAGCATAGCAGTTTCATTGAAATTATCAATGAAAAGCTAAGGTCGATATATTTTTAAACGAAACGGGAATTGAATTAAATGTTTAGATTAGCAGATGTCAAACCGGCTCCTACTGTTTTATCGTCACATCAGTAACTAGTTTATTTGTCCACTTTCTTTACATAGCCTCTTGTTTATAATTAATTTGCTAGGTTAAGTGATATAATCTGGTTTCTTTGTAACATATAAATACACTGACATAATTTAATGTTTGTTAGTTTAATGGTACAACTTACATTAAGAGTTCTTTTTTATGTTTGATATAATGTAGAGTTATCACTGCAAAGTACACTATGTAATTACTATAAATTATATTAATTGTTAACATACATACGTATTAGCTATATGCAAAAATTGTCAAATACCTAGAATAAAGATTTTAAAATAATAATTAATTAAGATACATTTAACACCAATAAACTGGCCACAGAATAGAGAAGGTATTGAGTTTTTGCTCCCGTTTACCAGTAGCATAATAGGATGTTTTTGTTATGTTTATAGTCTAGGTCAAACTGGTGACAATCTAGAGCGCTTGTCCCGTTAACTACAAGTGGGTCCCGTTAGCTCATTACAGAAATAAACGATATTCAATTGCATATTTGTACTCTGTTGGCGTTTTCTTGATTGAAATACGAGTTTTAATTGCGGATAAAACGTTATGTTAATAAAATATAATACGTTAGATTTATTCTGTTAGTGTCGTTGGTAAATACTTATCTTTGAACCTAAAATATTATGACTAACTTAATGATTGGTTCATTCAAGTAGGTATGCGTTATTATGTGTAGTTTTAATAGTAAATACTTCTACTTATAAACAAACAAGATTATCACCATTTACGTTACACATTTATTCGAAGAGAGACAAAACAAAAGCATTTTTTATCTAAAAACATTACAACGTATCCGTGTACTACCCGCGACCCTAATAACCCATTTTCCGACATTACTAAATATAACTTAGAGCCTTTAACAAATTTACCGCACAAAAGGTTGGATTAGGCTAAATTTGTACTGTATTTCCTCTTACTAAACACACCCTAATAGCTTTTCTTTTATTCGTAACCTATTTAGTTATTATTATTAGAAACGCGTATCACGCTTTATGAATTCATTTTGTTTGCATTATGATAAAATTGGGATCAAATAAATTTTCTCTTTATGAATTTTTAAAAAACATTTCTGTTGAAATACAATACAGAATATTATTGTAGAGTAGAGTAAGAATAAGCAAGCTCATCTGTTACTTAATGGATTGATAGAAACACACATTTAAATGGTTTATGATTATCCTATTATAGTTTTAACGTGTACTTTTGTTTGTTTTAGGTCAAAATGCGAGTATTACTAGCGTCGTTGGCAGTCCTAGCTGCTCTAACTGCAGCAGACGGTAAGTTGTTTATTGCTGTATTAATAACCATCGTTACTTTATTGAAGTGAAACTTCTTTATCGGGGTTGGAAAAAAATTTAGTGTAACATTTTTTCGTTACGCGTGACATTTTTCCGTTACGCGCCATCTTTTTCTTATCCCTACCACGCGTGATTCGACGTATTTCTGTAAAGTTGCATATTATAGTAAATTATTTAAAAAAAAATAAGGTCATAAAGAAGTTTCACTTCTTACGTGTGTACACTAGTACACGCACATATTTTTTTTAAATACTTGATGCTCCTGTATTGCAAACACATACATACATTAGTACATTGCATTAAATAAATAAGATCAAAAATACACGAATTTACAAGTCTCTACATTTATATATTTTGCAACTAATTCTCCTTACAATTCATGATTGTTAGAGTTCAGATATACCAAATAAAACAACAAGTATCCAGGCTTAAAACTGTAAGCTAGAGTGTTTGTGTCGGCTTTCTTTGTTTACGAAACGATCGCATAGTTGCACTGTTTACTGAACCCGGCGATGCCTTGAGGCAACATCAAAGTAGAATTAATTGAGAGTGCAGACAGTTTCGTGTCGCGGTTACTTCGGGCTTAGCACTACAATAGATATTTTGACAGTCTACAAGTTGCTCCAATTAGTTGCATTTTAAGTAAAATAATATAATCACCTGTTTTGCAGCTTCTGGATGTTCTGTTAAGGTTATCCGTCAGTTTAAATGATAAGTAGTGTATGAAAATATACCTCAAAATGTTTAAACCAGCCCTTATTTTATTATTAAAATTTTCTACTTTATACTAAAACCAAACTAAATAAAGCTTCCGCTATCGATGGAAATATGGATGGTTATAAGAAACAATTTGAATGGAGGCTTTATGTTCCATGGGGATAATATTTGGAATAGCTGAGCCGATCTGGCACTTTTTTATTACGATTATGGTAATGATGGGAAATTCTATCTAAGCCCCATTTACAGTTTGAAGTGTGAGTCCCTAACCCATTTGTATGGTCATACAAAACTATCCCACATAATGTAATCTGCTGTAATTTTGTGACATTCTAATAATAATTCTATAGAATCAGTTGTATTCTAATAAAGTATAAAAAATAAGCAACAACTTTAAGCAGATGAAAGCAAATAAAAAAAGTATTGAAGACATAGTAGAGAAAGTTTATGGCTTCTTTATGATAACTTTTCTTGTTGTTTCCTATTCAATTTGGGTCACTAATTCAAAATAAAAATATTAGCTTGAACTGAAATTCTTTTTTTTTACAATAGTATAACAATTTTATTATTACTTTTTTACTATATCAAATAAAAACTTCCTTCGTTAAAAGAAAAAAAAGATTTCCAAGTTTACACTAGAATTCGCACACGCAAGTTTCTTCGGATAATATTATTGGTGTGAATTTCTCTTAAATTGCCAAAGTTTTTTGGAAGTTTATCCTACCCGCATAATTCTCAAGTTTAATTTGAATCCGTTCTCGTTTACTCATTTCATTAGCAATAAATTTTATCGAACAGAGAATATTGTTTTTGAATATCATGTGTAACTTGTAGATTTATAAAAATAAAAACTTTCTTTTAAGTATATTGATAATATTGAGGCATAAAATTAATTCATTCTTCTGAACAACAGTTAAAGAACAACCAAAAAGTTGCGAGACGGAGGTAGACATAAAAAACAAAGTTTGAATGTCCTTTATCTCAAGATTATACTTATAATACATTTTTATTTTTCAAGTATGTTCATTTTTGTAAGGTTTTTAGCATAATTTTATTTGATTGTAACTGTTGGTCGCAATTGAAATCCCTAATACGGTAGACTACATCTAATTAAAAGTGCATTAGAGTCAGCAATCCCATTCTGTAACTAAACCAGTTCAGTGCGCCTAATTATGTATCGAAATGAAGTTATCAGTGTTGTGACTCGAATACTAGATGTCCCCATGGTAATAGAGACACGTAAACCAGACAAACTAAAATATACTTACATTGCTACTTGTAGAATCATAAAACATGTGTTGGACTAATACCATGTGTATAGAATAGTAATAAATTAATTTTTAATTCGGTAAAAATTCTTCAGTAAAATGCGATAATTCGGTACAAATTCTTTCAGCAAACTATAGGATGCATTTCAGGTGATGAATTTTCTGTTCCCTATAGAATATCCTTACTGCAATATTTTATTACTTTTTTACCTTTATTATCGGTGTTTTTTATTTATTTTTTATATAGCGTTCGAAGCACACTGCTTCAGGAAAAATATTATCATCAAGTTTTGTGAAACAACATTGTATATTCACGAAGCGAAATCAGAATCGACCACAATATGTTGTTTATGCTATCAACGTTCCTCCACTTAATATAATTCGCATAATTTGTGCATTCATTATGCGACGCTCTAAAATGTATCCTACAGAAGCTTAATGTATCAATAGCGTCTAGTGGCTTATTGGTTTATTGAGCTTAGTTAACTCAACATAATATTAGAACCTAATAAGATTCTCGTAGTATCTCTCCTTCATACTAAACATTATTTGATCCTACCTACATTCACTCATTAAATAAACCTAGCAGTAACTTCTGATCAACAAGACACCTGAGAACCTTCAAGAAGAAAGCCTATACATATCTAAAAGGCCAGCAAAACGTTCGTAAAGGCGGGCGGCGACGAACGTCCAGTCGCCTGCTCTTTTGTTGGAGCTAACATTAAAAAAAAGACAAAGTTTTCTTATTATACCCCTTATAACACTGCCAGTTTTAACAGTCATGCTAATACTGCTTTTTGTTTTGTAGCGGACAGCAAAGCGCGCATCGTATGTTACTTCAGCAATTGGGCGGTGTACCGGCCTGGTATCGGCAGCTATGGCATCGATGACATCCCAGTCGACCTTTGTACTCATATCATTTACTCCTTCATCGGCGTCACGGAGAAATCTCATGAAGTTCTTGTCATCGATCCTGAGGTAAGTCTGGAAGAAAATAACATTAAAAAATTAATATTATTATTTTATTGAAAATTCTGTAAAGTACCTCCTCTAATACATATTTAAACAAAAGATACGACTTTTGATATTAGTAGAGTTGTTTAGTGGCTACTTTTACATAATTATAATGAAATTTTAAACAGATCCGAAGTATGTGCACTAAAATTGGTATTTTGAGAAAGTTTCATCAAATGATTAACATTGTACAGTGCGGTGTATATTATTGTATACTGTATAGCTTTAAAACCGCAAGCGTTTGTGTTGTGAAGCCCCTTTGTTTCGGTTGCTCTTATTCTTAATTTCCAGTATTGAAATAACTTGATTTATGAAGCTTGAAACTATACGACGTGATTAATGAAAACAATGATATAACAGAAATAATACACCAGAATTCCAAGAAGCGATGGTTACTAAGTATTTAATTATTCAGAATTTGTTCAGAAATGTTCAATCGAAATATAGGATTATTCTTATACCAGTTCGATAGATTCCTTTTTTCCTTCTTTTATTTATTTAGCTGTACCAAACTGCAATTTACATTGATTTAAGATTACAAATCCAGTTCCACACAACGATAAGTACTTAAGCAAAAAATGAATGTTCCCCAGTTGGACGTAGAAAAAGGGGGATACCGTAATTTCACGGCGTTGCGAAACACTCATCCCAATGTCAAGTTCATGGTGGCTGTCGGAGGGTGGGCAGAAGGCGGTGCCAAGTATTCGCAAATGGTGGCTCAGAAAAGTTCGCGAATGACCTTCGTCAGAAGTGTCGTTGGTAAGCATTGAAACTTTTTTATGACTGTTTATAATGTTTGTCATAAGGGATGGAACAATTACTTTTTGTTAACGTCGTAATATATTTAGGGTTACTTTGAAGCATGATAAATAATAATGACTTGTGATTTCTCATCCTTAACAAGATTGTTTGACCTTAATACGATTATATCTATTTTATCTATACTTACTTGTTGGAATTCTTCATGAATGGGTCTAGTAAAGTTCCTGTAGGCACTAAAATTACGTGCAAAGAAAGGGATAACAGACTCCCGGTATTCGATCATTCTGTATAGATGTACATAAATACAATTTGTAAGCATTAATATTGTAATGTATTATCGCGTTTCTTGACAGAAGCATGAATAATAAACACGTCTACGTGAAGGGAATCAAACACTCTTTCCGCATTCTGTACGAAGTAATAGTAATCTATCAAAAGATGTGATTGAATTTATTGTTATATTTTTGTTTAACTTAAATAACAGTTATATTCTTATACCAATGTTTAGTAAACAATGTTAAACTTCAAATAAGCAGATGATTAAAAAAAAAACTTATTAAATTTGTAACAGTTGATTTTTCCTTTAATTTTATCTAAACCTTTTATTAGATAAAAGTATAAAATTCAGCCGAGTCAGCGGAGTCGACGGAACCGGGAATTTTTATATTTTCCTGTTACCTTGTCTCCTGTCTAGACGTGTAAAATATAGGAAAATGCTTCCGAGACCTGTATGCAGTATTTAAATAACTATTTAAGTTATATAAATAGATTAGAAATATGAATAGATTTAGAAATATGATTAAATATATCTTTTTGGCATAGACATACATTTTAGGTAAGGCTAGTAATAATAATTTATTTATTAAAAGTTGTTTATCTCCAAAAAATAGTTTCGTAATCCTCATGTCGTAAGTCAAAAAATAGATTGTCCAAGATGAATGGAAATATATTCATTGGTTATTGGCATATTATCATACAACCCTTGCCATGGATATTTTTCGGTACTATATTAGCATACCCATATTAACTTTCACCCTTTAATATCCCCTTGATGGTTCTTAAATATTATAAGCTATTAATATTGATTTTAATTTTTATAGATTTCCTGAAAGAATACAATTTCGATGGTCTGGACCTTGATTGGGAGTACCCTGGCGCGGCTGATCGTGGTGGTTCTTTCTCCGACAAAGATCGCTTCTTGTTCCTCGTACAAGAACTGAGGAGGGCCTTTATTAGAGAGGGCAAGGGCTGGGAATTAACAGCTGCTGTACCGCTGGCTAACTTCAGGCTTATGGAAGGGTACCATGTACCCGATTTGTGCGAGTAAGTATATAACATAATAGAAATAAATAATAAACAAGCAAGAAATACATACCTATAGTTCAACAGAGAACTTCCGTATAACTGTTCATGTATTAGCAAAAAGCACAACATATTATAATAAACTATTTTGCGTTCAAACATATAATAATTTCCTTTCAAAAGCGTTTCTTCTTAGCTTTATTAAAGGAAAAATATCATCCAACATCATTAAATCTTACATTAATTTACATCAGCCTAATTCTTTCCCCGTTAAAAAGTCATTCACAAATAGAGAAAGGCAGAGTTACTTTCGCAAATTCATTATTATTCACAGATTCTCTAAGTTTAACAATTTCTCAGGTGACCTTTCGGAAATTTATTACAATGATTTTTTATAATTTTCACAATGGCTGTAACCTATTAAATCAGGCGTAGATTTATTTGATTGTCTCTTTGGGAACAAAATAATATTTTTCTCAAAGTAGGCAGTGATGTACGCTCTATTTTTTTAAACTTTAACAAAACGTTCCTTCATAAAATTTGACATTACTAAATTTACTAAAATTTAAATCACGTGTGTCCAACGGACAAGGCTAATTATTCAAACTCAATATAATTATTATGGGAGCTCTATTAGTTGAATGTGTTGGTTACTAGTGAAGAGCTTTTTATCGCAGTGCAATATTCCCATACTGGATCTTTTTTTATTCAAATCTGAATATTTAACAGACGCGTTTATATATAATTTATATAAAATAAAATCGTAAATGTATATTAAATATCTAATTAAGAAATAAAAACGTCCTGTGCTATATGCTACGTATTTTAAAAGTTTCCAGCATGTCATACTCTGAAACTCATTCCAGTTTCTCAGTCTCTCAGAAAATAACTAATGCAAAGCAATATTCACATAAAATGCCAAATCCAACTTTATTCAACAAATGTTATAACTTTGGCTTTGTGGGAAAATCTGTATTGACGTCGATCCATTGACTTTTAATCGATTATTGTAACATTAGTTTTATAAACACGTGGTTGCTCCACATTGAAAGTACTTGATGAATAAAAAACTGGTGCTTTATTTTTTTTAAGTGGAATAAAGTTTTACATTCACCAAACTTTGACAGCATTTTGTTAATTATAGCTTTCATTAAAAATATGTTACCTGCTATTTGCCTCAAATTAATTTACGTTTTTATAACTCAACATAAAACAACAATAGTATTTCAAGGTAGAGATTTTTTATTAAATTTTAAATCTTTCTATGTTTACGTATTAATTATGTCATAATAATATCAATATAGACATTTCATTAATTATTACATGACCTTTTAAAGACAATTTTGCGATCAAATATATTTATTTTTACATATATTTTAGTAAAGATTGCTTTGTATTTTTCAGGGAATTAGACGCAATCCATGTGATGTCATACGATCTTCGTGGCAATTGGGCTGGATTTGCGGATGTACATTCACCTCTATACAAACGTCCTCATGACCAATGGGCTTATGAGAAGCTTAATGTGGTGTGTACCTGTTTATGATTTTAATATTATTATAACACATTTAACTCTATTTATTTTTAAATAGATGAAGGATGTAAATGTGGATATATTGTAAGTACAAAGATATTTATTCTGTAATTATCACATAAAAATATATATTCGTATCATGCAGGAAGAAAGTCTCTTTAATGCAAGAGTGAAAAATTTTTACCAAATATATATTTTAAATATTAACCATACTTTCCGATAGGAATTTTAAAATAACTCTTGTTAAAAAAGCCGTCAATTGTAGGTTCTTTGTCTTTATCTGTGTCATGCTTTTGACAGCAAATATGGCGCGTATTTAAAATATGCCCTTGTTGGAGCGTCCACCAAAAATGTAAGAGTATTTTGAAAAGTTTTTTTTTTATTAAAATAAATATCTGAATTCCTCATCAGATTTCAGATAAATTGGGAGACATTTTAAGGCTGAAAATAAAGTAAATAATCAACAATATTGTTAAGTAATATCATTCATCATTTCAGAACGACGGGCTCAATCTTTGGGAGGAGAAGGGATGTCCGTCAAACAAATTGGTTGTTGGCATTCCGTTTTACGGTCGTTCGTTCACCTTGTCAGCTGGTAATAACAACTATGGGCTTGGGACGTATATTAATAAGGAAGCCGGTGGCGGCAATCCAGCCCCTTACACAAATGCTACAGGATTCTGGGCCTATTATGAAGTAAGTATTATAAAATCAAAATGATAAATTTCTAAGTTGAATTGATTAGAATTTTAAATCTGTAAACAACAACAAACAGTACAAAAGCCAAGAAGGTTTAATAAAAAACGGTATAGTAATGGTTCTCAAATTATGTAGATACCTAGTTTTTAAATTATTTTTTTCGACTCTACCTCTCTATTACTTGTAAACAAAAATAGTTCGTAATAAAAGACTATTTGTTAAGATAAAAAATATTAAATTGAACATTTAATTTTTAGATATGCATGGACGTAGACAAGCCAGAAACCGACTGGACAAAGAAATGGGATGAGCACGGCATGTGTCCCTATGCGTACAAAGGAACGCAATGGGTCGGCTACGAAGACCCTCGCAGTGTTGAAATCAAACTGAACTGGATCAAACAGAAGGGCTACCTTGGCGCTATGACCTGGGCGATTGATATGGACGACTTCCAGGGCATTTGTGGAGAGAAGAACCCACTGTCCAAGCTATTGCATAAGCACATGTCTTCGTATACCGTACCTCCACCACGTTCTGGGAATACTACTCCAACGGTTAGTGATAGATGACTAATTATTGTTATTGTTTTAGTAGAGTTCGTTGAAAAGTAAACTTTTTTTATATTGAAATAAGTGGGTATATTAACCACGTTTACCAAACATAATTTCCTTTATTCGAAGCTTATTAAACGTTCAAGTTGGAGTTTAATCTTGGTTGAAGTGACAAAAAATTATAACTTAAGTTGTAACACTTACCATAAGTATTTTATTTTCTTTATATCAACAGCCTGAATGGGCTCGACCACCATCAACGACATCAGACCCATCTGAAGGCGCTCCCATCCCCACTACGACCAAGGCTCCTACACCCAAACCTACTCAGGCACCAACGAAACCTACTCAGTCACCTGTAACAACACCTACTCAGCCCAGCAGTACCAATGCCCCAGTGGAGGAGGAGAAACCTGTCCCTGATGTAGAACAACCACCTTCTGTAAGTATTTTCAATAAATTTCGATAAAAATTAGTTGCTAAACGATCATAGTAGTATGATTACTTAGTACAATTTAATATTTAATTAATTTTAAAGGTTGCAAATTTTCATATATGTATCCTTTATTTACCTAAAAAATAATATAAAAGTTTCCGTAAACATTATTTTCACTTCATAATATGCTAGCTTTAAATATCTTCATATAGCTAAACTTTAACGTTTTCGTTAAGCGTGTTTATCTTTGATGGTATATGTAATAAAACAAATATGCAGTTGAAAAACGTACCCATAATTCCCTTCCAAATCCCGCGGGATTTACAAGTCATTCAAAGGTCAAATGACGTTCATCAACATTTCTTTGAGCAGACGTATAAAAGTAATTAAGCTCTGAAAAGAGTTGCCGAATCATTAATTCCTTTTAAAAATAATGTTTTTAATTAAACAGGAAAATGAGGTGGACAGCGCCGAAGTTTGCAGCGCTCAAGCGGATTACATCGCTGACAAAAAGCGCTGCGATAAGGTGAGATGAAAACTGAATAATTATTTAAGTTGATAACTGGAAATCCTTTTAGTGCAATTTAGCGAGTATTTATGAGTATTGTTGGAATGAAAATGCTTTTATTGATGCTATTAGATAGGAATTAAATGGATTGTGGTTGACTACGATACGATTATTTTATCTTATTTTCATCGATAAAGATTATTTATTGGACTTTTTGCACTTATATTCACTCTTTATCTTTATTGTTTTTGTGGGAATCTAGAAGTCGATCGATATTATTATTTAAATCTTTAACTATACTATTGCAAGTGTTAATAAATTGTTCCGAAATTCTTAAAGTACGTTAAAATACTAGCGAATAACTACCTGGTTATTATCACAGAATCAATTGTATCAAATACAAAGTCTAAATTAATTTATTGATGGTTTTTTACTGATTTTTCTTATGAATTCTGTGGCTAATATTTCTTTTATTTTTCAGTACTGGCGTTGCGTAAACGGCGAGCGTATGCAATTCACATGCCAATCCGGCACCGTCTTCAACACGGCGCTTAATGTTTGCGACTGGCCAGATAATGTTGATAGAAATGAATGTAGAAAATAATTTAATAAGGACCTCATTTCAAACAAATTCGCTTTGCTGCGGTTGAATTTTGACTGTAGCAAACCGAATTGTTTCTTGATACAAAGCATTTAATGTTTGAACTTCAATATCGTTATGGATTTTTATGACAAAATATAGTTTATTCCAGTGTGGAGTAATTGTATCAAAGTTGAAAACAATACATGGAAAAATAAGACTATATTATCATTAGTGCGACTTTTCAACCAGGATTATAATTTATAGAGATTTTCAGTGTTTTCACTATATTTAGTAAGTTCCTGTATATGAAGTTCAAATGTTTTCTTTGCTAATGCTCATTTTACATTAGTTTTAAGGTAGAGTTAAGTTATTTATATAAAAATTAAAAATAAACATTAAAACACCCTCGTTCGTGTGTTCGTGACTTTTTATATTTCTTTTGAAATACCTACATCACTTCTGAGGTTGTTTTAATTTTAAATAATAAATATTAGATATAATAATTTTTACATAGGTACTTTTGTACGAATACAATTAGATGAGATTATGTAAAAGACTGCCAAAATAATAAAAAATACATACTCCTTTATCTATCACTAGCGGTCCGCTCCGGCTTCGCCCGTGGTACATATTTCACAATAAAAGGTAGCCTATGTTCTTTCTCAGGGTCTAAAGATTGTCTCTGCCAAATTTCATCAAAATCGTTCCAATAGTTTATGCGTGAAAACCATACATACATACATACATACATAATTACAAACTTTTCCTCTTTATAATATTAGTATAGATATACCTTATGTTCTAATGTAATATCTGTAATAATAATTGTACGATACATCAATCATTCATCAATATGTATAAAATTTGTATCATCTACAGTTTCTTATTTATTGTGCTTGAAGAAGCTATTAAATTAGTATTATATTGATTGAATCTTTTGTTTTCATCTTCACATCCTGATCCTATATTGTTGCCATAAATAAATTTCGTTAATTTTAAACCATACATCTATCAAATAGTATAACTGCATTGTAGACCTGAATCCTGATGGTCCAAGTTCGATTCATGAATATCACATGTATAATGCGTTGCTCTGCACGTTTCATGATGATAAATATATTCCACAATTTTGCATTGTAATATAAAAACATAGAAACGATATACATATGTGGGAATAATAAATAACACTCTACCTACGAAAAGACGACCAGTGTCTTAATAACACGCGTGTCTTTCTTTTACTATACATCAATAACTATACATATTTTAGGGAAATTAAAGACTTAAACGTATTGACTTAATCTTTTTTCTTTTAAAAGTCAAATGAGTATAATTGTCGCGTAAAATCAAACACAAGAAAATACTAAATACTAGAGAATTTATATATCACTAGCTTTCCACCCCCGGCTTCGCCCGCGCAGTCAAAGAAAAACTCGCATAGTTTCCGTGGGATTTCCGGGATAAAACCTATCCTATGCCCCGGGGTAAAAAGTAGCCTATGTACTTTCTGGGGTATCAAAATATCTCCATACCAAATTTCATGCAAATTGGTTCAGTAGTTTAGGCGTGATTGAGTAACAGACAGACAGACAGAGTTACTTTCGCATTTATAATATTAGTATGGATAGTTAGATAGTTTTATATTAAACAAACTTCCACATACCCACATCTGCGAGAACTACATCTTACATGAGCGCGTCTCTGTATTGTATTGGATAAAATCGAATGCAAGTCCAGCCTCTTGTGACAAGTTTGGACGATATACGGGAAAAATAGTTTTCGAATACGAAATTTTCATGCATGGTTCTCACTCACTTCGTGTAAGCGCTTTTTTATTAAATTTTCTGCCACTTGTATTCGATAAAATCTTTATAGTAGAAAAGAGTAGATTCTCGTAGATTAAATGCTGCTACAATAGCTGGGTAATTTATTACGATTTATAGTATTGAATTTAACAGCATTATTTTTTTATAATGTGTCAGATTTGCAGGCTCAGCTCATTCAAAATAAATGTGATACATTTATTTTGAATAAGAGTTCGCATCACAGCTTCTGAATATAATTATTGACTTTTCAATGTATGCAAGACAATCAGATTGCTTCTTCAACGTAATGCTCGGAGTTATCTTTTAGACAAATATAATAAATGCGAAAGCTTCAATGTTTGTATCTCTATTGAAATTAACCGTAATAAAGCTTGTATAATAAACTTAATAACAGAATCATTGATTAGAACATAGGCTACTTTTTCGTGAATAATTCTCTGGCTCCCACGGAACTACTATCATGGAATAGGTAAACAAACTTATGTCATCGTTTAGATAAGATTAATAATAAAATCTGTCTACGACCACGCTCGCTGTAAAGTGTTCGAAACGTTGGAATAAATAATATCATGAATAAATTGCGTTTTCTCCAGCTTAAATTGAATGAACTTAATTTTTAAGGCATTCAATGCTCAATAGGTCCAAATTTAACTACGCTTAATTGAATGAATAGGCTTTTTATAGACCGAAGACTAACGTACCAAATAATTTAGAGGGTTAAAAGGGTAACAGAATTAGGCGAGTACACGATTTGCCTTCTACGAAAGAATATTTAATGATTCACTTCTGTAATCTACTTAATCTAATTATAGAGTTATTATTAGAACGCCTACACAATAATGAGTTGGGAACGTTTAAAAATATTTCATTCGAGGATCCAAAAGTTCTTTAGGAAGAGGCACGTATACACTTCCCGTTATATTTAAATTCATGTATAAAAGTTTTTTTTCTCAAATAAGATTTAATGGGTGACATAGTATTTTGCTTTTTAAAAACCATACTAAAAACGAGCGATGAAAACGAAAATTAAAGAATTATTAAGCCCACAATATTCCATCGATAGTACCAAAGTACCATTTCTAATAATATCTATTCTAAAATTTCGAATGACTATAAAAAATTAACATATACCTACCTACCAAATTCCTCATAGGATATTCTTGGCGGACAATCTCTGTACCGGGTAAGGGAACATTGTCAAGGCTGAAACAGATAAAAGGCTTAACGTAACTGAAATCGGCGTACGATGTTTTTGGAATGAGGGTTTCGGGGATAATCCTTATAGTTGGGTTGATTGCGCAATTGAAATTCGAAACAAATTTCAATGGACCGATATGGTACTTGGGCCATTACAAGATTAACTACGGTCATCGAATAGAGGTTATTCTTTTTAAATGCGGCAGAAAAATGGAGAAAAACCTGTTTCAAATTATTGGATCTACACCTTTTTTTTATAGTGGGGAAATCTTCCAAAGATACCCACGGCCCCCGGGGAAGGAGCCGTGGGTTATGTTGGATTCTTACCGACTAAAACCCCACTGTGTTCCGTCGAGCCGCTTTAATGATGGGGCCGCGGGTATTTGTTAGAATTCTTCTACAACTACTTTGTTGTTGTCTATAAAATCTAGATAATAATGTGTTAACAGTCGAAATAAGCCTTCAGGACATTAGATGCAACTTTAATGCAAGATAAATGTTCAATTATCTTAAATCCTCGCTGAAATAAGTTTTACCTTCACAACACGTCTTGGTTCCTGTTATATAAGCGTTGAGACGAGACAGTAAAAGTTAATGGAACTTTATACAGCTTGTGTACTTTGGAGTTAATTTAAACCTGTTCGGTTTCAGAGAGTATTTTAATAAGCCAAGTTGTTAAAATTATACCCCATATTTTAATCTTTTTGGTGTTCCAAAGTCAAGGATAATTTCCCATTACAAGCCTATGTTGTTTTACAGATTGTTAGTCTTTTTAGCTTCGATAAATATTAATAAATAATCATTGTAAATAATATAACAAAGTATGAAAATACAAGCTATGGAAATTGTAGACTCTATATGTACACTCTACATCTTCTTCTTCTTTATATACATATAAAAATGAATCGCAAAATGTGTTGGTAAGCGCATAACTCGAGAACGGCTGAACCGATTTCGATAATTCTTTTTTTATTATATTCCTTGAAGTACGAGGATGGTTTTTATGTAGAGAAAACGAAAATATGTACCACGGGCGAAGCCGGGGCGGACCGCTAGTTATTAAATAATAAATTAAAGTATTGATTATGATTGTTGCAAATACATACATACATAATGATTTAATGTTGAATGAGAAGAAAATACAATATATATAATATAAATGATTCATAAATGTAAAAATCCTTGCGCATTGTATAAAATCTACATACAATTTCGTTTTTGTGTAATTAGAACGAATGAATTTTAAGAGAGATTGAAAAATACGCATTAGTAAAAACAATTATATGAATCTATTGAATAACAAAGCAGTTTGATTCATTTGTTTCCACTTTCTGATTAATTAACGTGACATTTCACGCATTCATTTCAGTCTGGCATTGTGTTATTTATTTATTTATTCATTGGTACTACGTTAAAAATTTCTTTAATAGTTTTAGATAAATACCATAAATATAATGTGTTAGATACACATTATATTTATGGTATTAACTAACCAACTATCATAAACAAATGACTCCGAAGTTCATGTAGAGCTGTTTGCTTCACTAATTGTAATACCTGTCCTCTCTCAACAAAAATAAAAAAAGTAAAAAAATCTGTTGCTGAACTGAAATAGTTCACGACTCTCCTTTAGAGTCAATAAAAACTTATCTCACTGCACAAATATTTTTAAAACATTCAAAACTATGCAGACTACGGCAAAGGTTTTTATTTATGCCTTATTCGCAACGTATGAGGTAAAAAGTGGTATTATTAAAACTTTTTAGGCAGCTTTGTCCTCATACAAAGAGGACAACATAAATAATAATATTTTGTCTATTGTGTTCAAACAAATTGCTGTAGTTTAATACTTTTGCCAGCTTTACTGCGTGATAAAAGGAACTCCATTATTCAAATACATTTGATAAGTATTTGAATAATGTTCAAATGAAACATTATATTTTTAAGTTATATTCTTATCATGATGAATAGTGCCTAAAGAGTGCCTCAATAAAATAAAGAACGTCTTTCATTTCAATAATTCTGAAGCGCGCATTGTTTTGTTACAATCCGGAAGTAGATAGCAAAATATTGGTACATTAGATCAATTTTGTATTTCCGTAAACGAATCAATAAGTCTGCCTAAATTTTCCCATCACGAACGACCTAAAACAACGTATAATTTGCATCCATGAATTAAGTAGACGTTATTATAAATCATCAATTGGAGTACCTTTAAACCATCTGAATGTTAGGGAACGGTATAATAGGCTAATAATATCCCGGTGTGGAGTGGTAGTTGGAAGTTTTGACAGGTTCATAAAAAAGGACTTGAAGTTTGGATTTATATGAAAACCCGGACCTGATTCGCCGTGACCTTATTGCCTGGCTTGCTTTACGTGCAAATGATCAGGTTTTATGTTAGAGCCCTTTTGTATATCTTTTAAAATATCGTATTACAATGTTCTGCTGAAATTTTGGACTTTAGATTTGTTTATTGAAGAATGTACACGTCGAACAGTAATGAAGGCTTGATAACAATATGTATTTATTCAGTAAGTACGCTAGCTAAACTAAACTAAACCTATTGTATTTTAATATTATGTGTGGCATATTTGCGGGGCATAATTTGATATATTTGTCATTAATAGCAACGTAATCGCTATTTTCGTAACGTAAACATAACATTTTGTTAATACATCTTATATATAAAATTCTCGTGTCACAATGTTAGTCTGCATACCTACAGAAACGGGTGGACCGATTCTCATGAAATTTTCTGTGCATATCGGGTAAGTCTGAGAATCGGCCAACATCTATTTTTCATATGTACCACGGGCGAAGCCGGGGCGGACCGCTAGTAATATATGTAATTCAAACCATAAGTACATACGAACAAGTACATTAAATTCGAGTCGTAAATTTTTATCCATCTTCATTTCTATAGCCACGAATGCTATATCCTATTAGTTTAGAATGCCATAAAATGGAATATTCACGTACTTTAATGCGGAACTTGCTTAAACCTCGGAAATATAATTTAAAAGATAGAGGAGTAAATTTTTATGACATCTTGTGAGATATTGCCTGAGAACCTAAAATATTCCACTGCTGATAGGAATTTTATCTGGGACCGTTTTTAAGAAGTTTTAGAATTTTTAATTGGTAGATATTATTAACTTAAAATATGAATAAAAATTTAATTGCGTTATATTTTTTGCTTCAATTTTAAAACACTATTAATAAAATTTTGTGGGTATTAAGTCTCTTCTCCCTTAGAAAAAAAACCTAAATTTAAAAAATATGTGCATTGTCAGAATCAATGTGTTTCGATTAAAAAGGGAAATCTCATTAAGCCCGCTCTCCCACCTGGTGACATTTGTGATTTTTCTAAGCTCTTCCACCCTTTCGAGCTCCACGTGATTAATGGATGAATCTTATATTTTATATGGGTAATTGCATCACGAGTATATTGCCTCGTTTTATATGTTTATCGCGATTACGGAACCATAAAGATTTATCTGATATTCACTATATTTGTGACTTAAAATTCAGGAATTATATGGCTTTTTATTGTACCGAAAGTAACTATTTTTTTAAATACTAAGTACAGTCAATGAAACCTAAGAGTATAGAGTATTTCATTTGTTATAAAAGTGAAAAATGGTGAAAACAAATTGTTTGATTAGATAAAATATTGCTGTAAACAATTTCTTAGCAGCTTTATTTTCATAAATAGGAAGTGCTTTTTTATCTTTTGACCTTTTGGCGCCTAAATAAGATATAAATAACATTTAGGTTAATTCGAAATACCTAGAGCCTCCTCTTTTTTAAGTTAATCTTTGTTTTCTTAGATATATATAGCAAAAGAGTGATTAAGCTCTCTGGAGGCATACTTTTTCTATTTACTTTTTCTTAAAGTTTCTTTTTTGTATTAGCTTTAGTGAGTTGTATCTTGAGGATTACTAAATAGACTAGAGTAGATAATTTTTGAAACAAAAAAAAATCGCAGTTGGATGAAACCCATTAGAAAAGGAGGGGAATATGATAAAAATGTAAGGAAAAATAAATTACGGTCAATCCGAGTTCGGGAAGTGGGAGGGGGGAGCTTTTAAGAGAAAAAAATGGTCTCTCTCGATTTCCGACAAAACTACAAGTCCTACGGAAAAAAATTCAATGGCAAAGTTGTAGGTAATAAAAGGATCTACAACTTTTGTATTAACAATTTTTTCACATAACCTCGAAATTTAGGTGAAAAATTCAAAAAACCAAGTTTTTGGTTTTTTATTTTTATCTACTTCAAAATTTATTGTTTTTCTACGAAATTTGGTGAAAACTTACTTTATTATGTCCCAAATACACTGTAATTTATTTGATTGAAAATATTTATTTTTTCGCCTTATTTTGAATTAATACCAAAAAAACAACCTAATTTTCAATCGAAAAGTCACCCGTCAAAATATCAGTTTTTTTCAAAAACTTGGGGTGCCTTTTATTCATTAAAATCTCTACTTTCATATGGTGTAAAAAAAATAAACACCACTATAGTAAATGTTCTCAGGAAATGCATACAAACAGTGTGAAAATTAGCTTTTACTAAATCAGGCACACTTCTCGAACTACCTGAAATGTTTTTATCGACATCATTTTGCTTTTGAATATGCTGTAAAATATTAAACTTAGAACAGATAATTATTTTTCTTTTGAAATATTACCGAAAAGCCGATACAAGAGAAGATATAGAGTTCGAGAAGTGTGCCTGATTTAGTAAAAGCTCATTATCACACTGTTTGTATGCATTTCCTGAGAACATTTACTATAGTGGTGTTTATTTTTTTACACCATATGAAAGTAGAGATTTCAATGAATAAAAGGCACCCCCAGTTTTTGAAAAAAGCTGATATTTTGACGGGTGACTTTTTGATTGAAAATTAGGTTGTTTTTTTGGTATTAATTCAAAATAAGGCGAAAAAATTAATATTTTCAATCAAATAAATTACAGTGTATTCGGGACATGATAAAGTAAGTTTTCACCAAATTTCGTAGAAAAACAATAAAATTTGAAGTAGATAAAAATAAAAGACCAAAAACTTGGTTTTTTGAATTTTTCACCTAAATTTTGAGGTTATGTGAAAAAATTGTGAATACAAAAGTTGTAGAACTTTTAATTACCTACAACTTTGCGATTGAACTTTTTTCTGTAGGACTTGTAGTTTTGTCGGAAATCGAGAGAAACCATTTTTTTCTCTTAAAAGCTCCCCCCTCCCACTTCCCGAACTCGGATTGACCGTAATTTATTTTTCCTTTTATTTTCATCATATTCCCCTCCTTTTCCAATGGGTTTCATCCGACTGCGATTTTTTTTATCTTTTCATTATTTTTAAAGGCTTCTACCCCAGTCTAAAAAGTAAAACGGACAGTTCGCAAGGTACGAGTAAGACTACTAATAAATAGTTTTCAGCAGTGGTTCAATTCAATATGAATACATTCTTAGATAATATTATTTTCGATAGATATCCATTATATAAAAGTTAGTCAACTATAATTCTAGATATGTATGGACGCAAAAATAAGGATTAGGTATTTCGACTTAGTAATTACATATTTCGTATTGGTTTACGTATCACAAAAGATTCTTCTTATTATATTGGGAACGTTTATTAGACACATGTAATCTTGTACATGAGTCGATATTGCAAAAGTTGATAAATTTGCTCACATTTATTCCAAATAAATAGGGTTTCGTAAGGGAAGACAAAAACTAATTCTGTGGCTTATTTGAAGAGTTGGTTCAACCTCTTTGATTCTTACTTGTTAGGGATCATGGGCTAACTAAACTTTCTACATAATGTGTAATGTGTATGTAAAAAAGAGGTTTTATTAGTAAAAGTTTGGTTATTTAACAGTGTAGTTTTATTATCAAGGAAGTTCTTGTTTACTTCCTGTTACACGAAGCTAAACAAGACAAGCCAAACAAGGAATTCGTCGAATTGTTATTTTTTTTTAATTTCATTAGCTTTGACTAAATTGTAAATGGAAATAATAAAAGACGTCTAATTTGTAACCATAAATTATATACATAAATAAATAAATAAATATTCAGGACAATTTTCACACACGGCACGGTCTGATCCTATATTAAGCTTTCGCTTGTGTTATGGAAACCAGATGGCTGATAAACATACATGATACATATATAATTTTAAATAAATACTTATACAGATAATTAACACCCAGACACAGGGCAAACATCTATGTTCATCACACAAATATTTGCCCCGGGTGGGAATCGAACCCACGACCTCTGGCTTGAAAGGCAGGGCCACTACCAACCAAGCCAACCGGTCAGTCAATATTATAATTAAGTAGATTAATAATTATTAAGACAATAAATGGGAAATTCTTTCTAAAATAAATATAATACTTGCTTGAGTATGATCCTACGGTGTTGTTTCTCTGAGCAAGAATTTTCTCATGTAAATTCGGAAGCGACGATGTAAAATTTTTGTATGGCAATTTATAACCGAGCGCCTCTAGAGATGATGTGACGAACTAGTTGTTACCATGAATTTATCCTACCACTGCTTTATATACATTTTGAGGTTCCAAAGTATATTAAAATAATATTTATAATAACACGATTAATTACTAAAAAGTATAGTTTTATCCTTTGCAAACATCAATTAAAACTGTAACTGAAATAACAGCTTATCCTGGTTTAAGTACCAAACGGTTTTCCCACATTATATCAGTGTGTTTATCAAAATTAATTTATATAAACAGCCCGGGACAAGCACAAAGCGGAGATAATATTGCGGTCATTAAGAAAGCTTTTGCGATAAAAAGATTAACTGTGAATAATTATTATCATCGAGTTGATAAAATGAGATGTTCCTTGCAGCTTCCTCTTCACAATGAATGGGATTCTTTTATATAATTTTATTGCTTCTTTAATGGTGACTGTATCTATTTTATGAGCGTAATTCGCAACGACGTTGAATTTTCAAGTACTATTTATAGAATGAAACATCCCGCAAAGCTTTATTTGAACAATATTTGTGAGGTTTTAAGTTTTTAGAATACTTTATTTCTGTTATTCATAATAGATCCAGATATACCTAGCGATACGTAACTTAGAGCATAGGTTTTACATATGTCTTATATATCTTATATATAAAAATGAATCGCAAAATGTGTTGGTAAGCGCATAACTCGAGAACGGCTGAACCGATTTCGATAATTCTTTTTTTATTATATTCCTTGAAGTACGAGGATGGTTTTTATGTAGAGAAAACGTAAATAATAAATATGTACCACGGGCGAAGCCGGGGCGGACCGCTAGTACGTAATAATTATGAATAGGTATAATAATAATTTGTTGTAAATTTTCTTTTATCTTCAGCAGAGATCGAACACAGGGCTTTTAGTCTATTAGGTACACTTGCGTCTTAATTACAGTACCAGCAATGAATACAGGAAATTTAATTACGATATATCATTATTAAAGCTGTATATTAAGCTACTGGCTAGCAAATAAGCTCAAGTATTACAGAAATATACAAAGTTAGATATCTTAACATTTTATAAGAGTGTGGTAGCATCAATGACATTTTTTTCTGTTAAATTCTTATAAAATACTGAACAGCGAGAGCAACTTTTAATTACGACACTGTTTAAGAGCCTCAGCAGTAAACAGATTCGTAGTATGTGTTCTGTGTCGTTAGTTTCCAATCCATTTTACATACAATGCACGGACAGTATTCTGAATAGGATCCATTCAAGTCAAGTTTGTATAGCTGTGTGCATGTTTAGGAAAGGGATAATATAATGCTTTGTCACTCGTACGATACGAGTAGTAAATACGGAATGAATGATGTTTGTGGTCCAGGCGGTGATGAATGCAGACGCATTATGACCGTGCGGAATGGTCGTGGTCAAATCCACTATTACGCCATTAGCTACAAATTATGGTGAATTTCGACTCGACATAGTATTGTGCGAATAGTAGATTACTAGATTGTAAGTCATATATATATATATTTTAAATAGCTCTTTGTTAGGGGCTTAAATAATTGTGAACATTTTCTGAAAGGGCGTAATGTCATACCTATTATGAATAAAATGTGATAAATAAATGATTGTCTATACTGTAGTTACAGGAGCGTTTGCTCGGTTCAATCCTTCAAGCATTTATTTGCAATTGCAACTTACAATTCCTACGACAAATTGTTGGAGTTCCATTGAGAGTGAATGTTTACTGAGGGCTACGTAGATACCTAATCCTGTAATTGGCTTGTTTTATCTAATCTTTTTTAAGACCAATCTACAAATATAATTTAAACAGAAAAAAACATACCTTATTTTTTTCAACACACACTAAATCAAATTTATTTTTGAACATCTTTGATCAACAGTTCATCTAAGTTGATAAATTTTCGTTTTTCGTGCGACAATGTTATTCGAGGTACATTTCTGCTCATTTTCACTTATAGAGAAGAAAATATAAATGAGGTCTAATAAACGTATTGATGCGTGGGTTTTTATTCTATTATTCTTACCTTTGGTATATGCCAGTTAGGTTCAGTAAATAAAATGTTGACTCAGAGAGCCGCTAGCTTTTCCCCTTGAGCTTAAATGATAATGTGGGTGTATCAAAGACTGTAGTTAGTTAAGATGGTCGATTTTTAGCTTCCTCTTACCTTATTTATGTTCCACGGTCTAGTTCCAATGAGGAAATTATGTAACTTTATTTGTAAAGTTAATAAAAGGTTATAGAACAGAATATATTTGGAAGCTATCTCTGAATAAAAGAAATGTTTCTGAAGCTACAAGAAGCAGAAACGAATATTTTTTCAATGAGATATTAAATTCTTATTCATAAGTTTTTCATTCTAAAAAGTAAGAACTTTATAGAACTTGTATATGATATACAAGTTATAAAATTATTATTAAGTATGAGATTAAAATAAACGCTCCAGTAGAACTTTATAACTTCCTGTTAACAGTTTAATTATCAAAACCACTAAATTCATAAATAGTTCTGTAAACTGAACCATCAATGAATTATAATTTGCTCATAAAACTGTGAATGCTCTTGTAAATTGCTGCCAATCAAAATAATTACTTCCGATTAAACGCGTATAAATTATATGATGTGATAATGATAATCCGTAATCGTCCAATTATATTAACTCTTCATTGAATATTTAGGGTGCACTCACACACATCAGTCACCGTCAAGTCACCGATGACTGATCGGTGACGGTTCGTGTACGTATCCACAAACACCAGTCACCGTCATGTTGTCCGTCAGTCACGTCGCCGGTTTGACTGAATCATTGAACACATACATCAGGTTAGTCAGTGATTAGACGTGTGTCACGCTAGAGAACATGTAGCAATT
>CAJQZN010042814.1:0-35409 GCA_907164685.1 Colias eurytheme
TGAGTTTTAATACCGTCGCGTAGACTAAATAAAATACTTACAAAAAGTGAAATATCATACTATAGCCAAGCATAAATCAATTTCTAAATACCTTTCAATACTTCAATAAAGTCTAATAATTGGATGTAATGAAATATTTATTTCATTCCCGATATTTTTTCCTGTTCTGTACTGAATAAAATATACTATTGACACAGGCGTCAAAATAATAACAACACTCTTCGTCGGCGGTTAATAAAATGCGGAGAATATTTTTCCATTTGCGACTTCCAATTACATTAATTGACTTTTAATTACCACGGCAATGGTCGCGATAACTTACACTTAAGTTTGCACGATTCAAGTGTTGTAAATAAAGATTATTACGCCATCACATCACTTGGCTTATTTATTATTTAATGCACGTTGAATGCTGCCATGCAAACGAAACAAAGCAGCCAGTGATAATACGATTTAAAAGTACATTTATAATGATATTTGTGTTTCATTCTACCTATGCATTCTACATAATAATATAGAATAATGTTATCTTAAAGTTGCTTTAATAACGAATTGGTTCTTGGTATTAATTTAGCAGCCAAAATATCTGCTACAGCTTTATGAAGTTTTGATTTTAAACCCTTACACAAACGTTCCTTGAACTGTTACGTACGTTATTGGCACCGTCTAGAACATGTGGCTGGTCAAAGCACGTAGAGTTTTCAGTAGAATATTGTGTACCAGGAATAGTCTTGTTGCAAGACTTATCCAATATTCCGTAATTGGAATCTATTCCCCAAAAACTTTTCAGCAGAAAACTTTTGTTTTTAAACGGTGAACTTGTGATTCAAATTCGGTTTCCCACTAGTATACATTTGGTCCTGTAGGCTTCTCTGCGTAATTCCACCGTGTGACTGCGATTCATTCGAATGAACGTTACCTTTTCCGCAATTTGTACCTTTTCACCATGAATTAAGTGGAATCTCATTCCACTTCACTGGAACCGTTTCTATTGGCAAGACAATTTGCACAACCGCCATTCTCGAGAGAAATACTCGACACTAATCCTACATCACGAGAGTGAAATTTATTCGCCAATTACACCACGTGCAAGTATTGACACAGTCCAATTTGTAAACACCTGGAGATAATTAACAAATAGTCCCCTCAAGAATTGGTGGATTTGCTTGTATATTACATGGTAAGTATCAGGGTTAGTAATGTTAAACAGAGGTGATTGTAAACAACCAAAAAATATTTTTTTTCTATAATAATCAGTCAGATGAATTCAGACGTTTGAAAACCGGAATCAAACATACAAAATACATACAATACAGTTGTAACAACAACTTTATCTTCTATAATATAAAAATGAATCCCAAAATGTGTTGGTAAGCGCATAACTTGAGAACGGCTGAACCGATTTCGTTAATTCTTTTTTTATTATATTCCTTGAAGTACGAAGATGGTTCTTACGTAAAGAAAACGTAAATATATACCACGGGCGAAGCCGGGGCGGACTGCTAGTTTAGAATAGATGTCAAAGTGTAAGTAGAGTTGTTTCCAATCAGATTGATCACTATTATATGTGTCTTGTTGTTATTGTACTCGAAAATACGAAGTAATACAGCATTTATAAGGGAAGCTTGATAAGGTACTAGCTCGATAAAATTAATATTCTAATAGTAAACTGTCAAGAGCAAGAAGCAGTAGGTAAAGCTTAATACACTTTAAGAGCTGATATCAATATCCCATCTAATTTTAAATGTACCTATTTGTATTAAAGCTACTAGGTAATTTACTTTTATTCGATTTACAGGATTTTAAATGTATGTTAATATTTATAATAATACATATTTTATACGTAATTAAAACCCTTTACAAAAATATTGATTGTTTTTATGTGTCTTATATTAGGTACCGTCTAGAAAGGATAATAATTTCAGCAAAAATATATTTGGAAACTAAATTCGAAATATGCAACAACATAAATTAAATACGAAAAAAATATTAAGAATTTTTATGTGTTATCATGACCTATTCAAAATGTTGCACAATGTTATATTCTAAACTGCAGGTTACCCACTTCCTGCTAGCAACTGAGTCACGATCTTAATCAAACATACTATCGCTCTACTTGTTTTGTAGAAGTTTATTTAATACATAAACAGATGAAAGAAGAAGTATAAATAAGTGTAAATTCAGTGTTTACCTGAAAAAACGCAGATACAGAGCTTAAAATGTTGTTTTTGTTTCAGCAAACGCCGGCAATTGTGAGGGGGGGCGTGAACCACGCAGTCCGGAAAGTCGAGCCGCAGGAAACACACAGGTTCGATAAATTATGTTTTTATATTGATGTTGACAGTTTTTTTATTATTTATTATTTTATATTTCTGAAAGGGTGACCTTTTGTTTAACGTTTAACGTATTTTTTGTTTTAGTCGATTGTAAGCGTTAACTACGTAATATTTTTAACGTAAAGCGCAATTTGCATGCTTTCATTTGCGAAATCGTCAATAATGAGTTATTCGAAGAAAGGAGGAATCATAATAATATGTTAAATTTTTATTATATAATAAAATGATAATTTTACTTTTTATAAGAAAATTTTATATAATTTGGAATATTAAAAAATAACAAGCATTCTTTATAAAAATTTACTTACCTACCATAAAAATTCGCATTCCAATTAAATCATAACACGGTTCATGCTATAAAATATTTTAAAACCGCATGACGATGCTCCACATAGAACTGAGTGAAATAATTATTCATTCTCCAATATAATATTTCGATCATATTTCGTTCAACGGCTTTAAAATATAGCAAAGGAATTTATGCATGTAGGTACATTCTTAATTAGCATAGCGAAAATAATTTAGACGCGATTAATTTATTTTAATATTATTTAATCCGACGTGCGTAACACTTTACAAGTCACGACATCACGGGTCTAATAATATTATCAAAATATTATACTCCACACAACTGTCGTACAAATTTTAATTATTAATTACTATTTAATAAGGGACTAGTTAAAATGTTTAAATTATGTCTTTACGGTCAACAACAATCTTCATGTGACCGTTAAAAAGTCTAATAATCGCGTTAAATTTAACACAAAAAAGTACTAGCATAGAGAATGTTATGAAAATGTCTCTTGTATCACAAACTGACCATCGTAATGCCAATACATCAAAGTTTTTAATGACTAGGTGATCGCACGCTCGCAGTAAACTAACCCAGCGAATATCGAATTAAAATGAACCAAATAAGCTAACAAAACATGACAAAACTCTATCCATTTTACATTAAATTCAGTTATTCAAATTATTTTTCAAAACTTCTCTGTTAAGAGATACATAAATATTTTCTTTCTTTTTCTTTTCTGCCACGGAAATTTTGATATATACCTTCATTTTTAGTTACATAATTGTTACAAATAGTGCAAGTTGCTCTAGTTATACACTTCTATGAATTATTGAAATGCATGTTATTAATAGTTAATTATTATAAAACAAAGTCCAGCTATCTGTCTATCCTTATGTATCTATGCTAGATCTTTAAAACAACGCAACGGATTTTGATAGTATATTTTTTAAGTTTTATACAACGCGGGCGAAGCCGCAGACAGGAAGCTAGTATATAATAAATAACTTTGTCACTGTATAGAAACCACATAGAGAAGACTTGTTTATTTCTGTCCCAGTTTTCACCCAACTCCGACGATGTTTGGGAAACAGCAGAGGTGACGTTGGAGCGAGGGATGTCAGGGTTGGGACTTAGTATAGCGGGCGGGGAGAGCGGTGGAGATGTCAGCATCACGCGGATCGCACCAGCGGGGGCTGCCAAGAAGGATGGTCGACTGCATATTGGTGATATTCTCTTGCAGGTATATATTTTTACTACTGTAATACTGATATTAAATATTGATAAATTTGATAATTGAGAGGTAAAGCCCATTTCTTATTAAGAGTAATTCGATAAGGATAATATAGTCTAGTAAGGCGTAGGTAAGGCGAAAATTTTGAATTGTTTTATGTTTGTATCGAATAAACACAAAAAGTCGACCGATTTCAATATTTATTTCAGCAGTAAAAAAAAACAGAAAATTGTGATTTATGAAATTATTACGTTTACTACACATTTCACACATCACCTTTTTCCAAAAAACATAATAAGTATATAGAGACTGCAATAACACTGCGTAAACAATTTTGCTATAAACGAACCTTTCTTAATATAAACACATAATTATGTATTTATTTATAAACATCGAAACCTTAGCGAAACACAATGTTCATCCCGTGATCCCACTAATTTTTACAATCGATTACGCACACTTTGTAGAAAAAGTCAAGGTCACTAGCTATACACTAAAACAAATATTTTTGGAAAAACAATAATTAATGACGACGGGAATTAGAAAATTGATAATCGGAATATGAATTAGAATAAAATAAAATAAGTTAGTATTTGAGAACATTCAAACAATGTTATCTAAAGGCAAGGTCCAATTTGAGCACAGTATTTTATGAATTTGTGCCGCAGCACAATTACTGACACAGGACACTACGATACGATCGTCCTCATTCTATCTATTCTGCATTCTACTGCACGTATCAGAGTGAAACATACATTCGGCATAATATCTGTATTGAAAACGATTTGTGTATCACAATACTTTATTCCACTGCGTACTTAGTGTAAATTACATTTCCCGCAGCCGGAGGCCCCAAAAGAAACTCAGATATACTTAGAAACTACATTTAATGGCTAAAATGAGACTTTTACACCCATGTCTGCACGATGCAGACCGGAGTTAAAGAATGAATTTATACATTTTAATAATTATAAAGACGTAAGCTTGGATGCTAACTCAGGGAAATCGGACCAACATTCTATTCCCGTGCGAACGGCGTATTCATCAGTTTCGTATGAAGGCAGGGCCGTAACTTGTAGGTAAATATAATGTATACTTATTAATATTTCCAAATACACAACTACGACGTTGGGGCCTTCCAGAAAACTACTTATTTGTCCTTAAAAGGCCACCAGTAAGACTATAACTAGGTGTGTTTAATGCAGTGGTGACCATTAGGTGGCTCACCTGACCCTTTGCTTGTTGTGAAATAAAAAAACACAATTCATAGCATATAATATTATTTTCAAATGAAAGTCAAAATGATAGTCCCAGGAGAATATATCATTGAATTAGTAATAATTAAAGAGAAACAGCGTTTTTAAGGCTTATTGTTAATGTGGCCTTATTCAAAAATTTTATATTATAAAAAAAATGTGTGACCTTATTATTATTTGAACGAATCCAAAAATAAACAACCACAAACACACATATATAACATAACCTTATTTATGCAGAGGGATAAAAATTTAATATGAACGTAAAATAGTTACAGACTCTAGAATAAGAACGAAAAATAAAAGCCAAAATAAAATGACGTAATAAACTGAAAAATATTATCAAGTGAAGAAGATAAACTACCGTAAAGTATGTGATTCATTTTATGGAATTTTATAGACCGTCGTAAAAGGAAATGTGTGAATGTTGGATAAATAGTCTAACGTAATATTCTAACATTTCTAAGTATTAAAGTTAGTTGAACATGTTTCTGTTTCCTTTGAATTGTTAGCATACTTTTCATTAAATATTCTTTACTGTAATTTTTCATTAAACATTATATAACATCCACTTAAAATAGTAAATTAAATATAAAACTTTTAATAGTAAAGCATAAATCTCTTTAAAAGAAAAAGAACATAAGCGAACTGTCTTTGGCCATTTTTGTATGTATTTTGTTGCTTTTTTTAAGACGTTTCTGCCAAGCTTCTAAACAACAAATGAATGATATTTAATCAATAAATAATCAATTGGCTCTATTACATAGATCTTGTTATAATTGCGGCTGTATTTTATTATTGAAAAATATAATAATGGTTATTCATAAATAAGCGAATCATACAATAATTATTAATAACACGCATATAATATTAAAAGTATTTATGTGGATTATGTTCACGGATAGATGTAGGTAACATTAAATAATCATTGATACAATTAAATCTCATTTCTGTGTTTAATTCAGATTTAACGGATTGGTATAAATTTTAATAGTTAATGGTTTAAAACTTTTATCAGTATTATATTATATGGACGAATAAAATAATTTATCTTTTTATTGTATTATTGTGTTTCATCAAGACTATAATATTAGCTTCGCCCGCGGCTTTGTATGCATGTTCAAAGAAATTCCCATGGGAATAGGATGTTTCGCCGATATAAAAAGTAATGTAGAGTGCTGTAACAACCAAACTATTTCCAGTCACAAAAATCACTCCGTTGCGAAGTAAAAGACAGACAAACAAATAAAAAATCAAACACTGTCGCATTTACGATAATATAGTAGGAATAGAAGGTATAGTGTTGTATGTTTTGTTTTATAATATGTTTCATAATCTATTCGTTTGTTAGTTTATATTAATGAATCATCTGTGCAAATAAGGAAATCGAAATCTGAAACAATGCCTCATTAAAACCTATATCTGTTCTATTCCTGATTATCTCTATGATGAGTTATACAACTAATATTTCGTTAAGCGGCTTTTCGTTTAACATTAAATTTAAACAGTAACATACTATTTCAATTCAATTAACTATATATTTTTATTCAAATTCATATTTAAGATATTTACCTATTTAGAAAAAATCTTAATACAATAACACACAAAAAGTATATTTATTTTTCGTAGCGACTTGACTCTATTGTGCCGTTTGGCATCTGAGGTGGAACTTTACCTTGCTTTTGACAATCAATCTGTAAACTCTGTTCTAATACAATTACATCGAAGTTGACATTGTTACCGACTTCCATAGCTGCAACCTCGGCTGCATCACCTCGTTATAAACTCCTTTTGGTTACACTAATTTATAATTTCCGTGTTCCTGTAATAAGATACATAAATATTTTAAGTGTTTAAAGCACTTTGAATTTACTACGAGTAAAGGGATCGCATATTAATGAAAAGAGGCTCCATTATATCCTTATGTTTATTCAGTGAAACTGTAGAAACAAGACTGAAAGCCAAAATTGAAATCGTAAAGAGAAAGCCCAATATTATAGCGAGCCAATTATAATTATTAATGTTTGTTTGGTTTTGATCAAATACAACTGAATGTTGTGTTTTGATTTGAAGCCTATACAATTAAATGAGAGTTCCTAGGTATTCTAACTCCTAATGATATATTTGCCTCGTTATATTAATGTATCCACGTGAAATACGACTAATTGTAACGTCGTTTAATCCAATGTGTGGGTTAGTTTCATGCCGCATTGATTTTTTAAAGGATGGTAAAATATGAATTCCAAAAGCGATGGAAAATATTATTTTTATTGATGTTTTTATTTCAACTTACATTTGATAATATTACCGTTTTATAAATTTTACATAGATACTGAACCAATTAAAAACATTATACTTATATTTAAACCAATGACAATATAATATTCTATAAAATTTAAATCATTGCATAAAACAAAATCGTTGTCGCTGTTTGTATCCCTATGTATGCGCTTATCTATATATATTATATATTAAAAACTGGGTATTAGGTTTAAACAAGGTTCAATCATTGGAATAATATTATATGGGTTGAATTTTTTTTTTCTATTTTCAATGCCAAATTAGAAGTCTAAAATATTACTGAAAATCCTCATATTTTTCTTTTCAATTAAATTCACAACATATTATCTTTTCTATTATAACATTTATTCTATTATATTTTCGTGAATTATTGTTGGAACACTATGTTCGTTTAAAATAAACACTAAGTTTTAAATATTCACTCGAAATATATTATTTATATAAATCGTTGCTGAAGTTATTATTTGTTAGAGCTAGAGAATATTTCAGAGGATCGCCTCTATTATCACTATAATATTCTGTATAAAAATACAACTGCCGTTTTTCATTGTATTTCTTTTATGTAATACATAATGTGTGCACACATAAGAAAGTAAACAGTTTAGTTTCTATACAAACATAATCTTTCATATCATAAGTTACCACCTAATAATTTCCCGAATTTATGAATTTTATTTTAATACTTATTCATCTAATGATGGCTACAACTTAAACATAAACTATTAATTTTCAATTTTAATTTCTACTTCTCCAGTCAAAGTAATATCACATAGTATAATCAAGTATATGGCTGCCAAATGCCAACATAAAACGGAATAATGCACAAAGCCGCATGAGATACAATCTTCTTTATTCTAGTGGTTTTACTTATTCATAGGTTAACGATGTCTCGGTTGAGAATGCGCCGCACTCGGCAGCGGTAGACGCCCTACAAAATGCAGGAAACATTGTGAAACTGGTAAGTATCTGTACGTAAGTGGCTCTCTTTACTCCCGTAATAGGTAGGTACGTACTGGAAAAACGAACGGAATGACGCCATTGTATGAACTGTCAGATTACTTTGTCAAGCGTGGTGTTTGCGATGTTTGCTGTTTACTGCGTTGCTGTTTTTTATTGAAGAACTTGTAGTCTAGGTACTTTATTAAAATTGTGTTATGTAGATATGAAGTATTTCGAAAATTGTAAAAGTATCTTGCCTTTCTTAGGCAATATTATAATATTATCATTAACATTACCTACACCATTCTGACAGAATTAAAAAATATTGGTTGTCTGTAAAGTCGGTTTACTGACGAAAGTTGAACGTGACAACGATTGTGCTTCTTTGTCGCTCGTTCCGCGCTCTCACTTGCACTTCAAGCCTTACATGGAACGCCTCAGACCGAGGTAACGCCGCATGAGTCATGTTTTCTCGTGCGTCCAGCCGGCTCTATCGAATTATAAGATGTTGTCACGTCAAAAAGTCTTAAATTTTACATTAATACGATATTTAAATTCCCTACAACACTCAAAGAATGACCTATGAACCTAATTACCACTGAAAATTATTAAAACAGACGCGTTCAAAGATTATTTATGTGGCAGCGAGTGCGGAGGGCCCGGCGACCAAGGGTGGTGACACTGTGGAGAGGCGTCCGCGGTTTGGGACTAGGCATCGCTGGCGGGGCGGACGACGCAGCGGGTGGCGGAGGCGTGTTTATATCGCATATAGCGGTTGGAGGCGCCGCGCATCACGATGGCAGGCTCAAACTGGGCGATAAGATACTGGCTGTGAGAGATGAAGACGTAAGTTTAGTACTGATATTTGGATAGTTTAGTTGTGTAGATAAATGTGTGCTTAGTCTGCTGTTACGACGATTTATGAGTTTTTATTGAATTAAGTTTTGAATGAATTAAATATGAAAACACTGCTATATTGCTAAATGTTGTATCTGGATAAAACAAATAGTAAGTAAGCATAAACATTAATTGTCTATTATCCATAGGGGATAGAGACTTCACTAATCGGCGCAACTCACGCGAAAGCAGTAGCGGCATTACGAAGCACTGGAGACCACGTGACTCTCGTGGTTTTACCCGCGGCTTCTATCCCACCGGTCGCAAGAACCGCTCCGCTCTACTCCAGTAAGCACACCCTATATACTACTAATAAACTTGAACGCAAATTGAATAAAGCCCTTTAAAGGACTTGTAGACGATCGCGCTAATTACAAAAAGCAAACTGTTTTATTTGCTTTCTGTTTTAAGATACATACAGAGATCGTTAGCTCGTTTTGATTGTTAATTTCCTTGAAATTTCGATTGTTTTGTGTTTCTATGTTTAATTGTATATCAAACGCATACAATTTGGTACAACTTTACTGTTGAATGTAATACAAAATACCATAAAAAGATGCTATTACTGACAGTTTATGTACAATAAAAGAAGGCTAGACAATATGAAAAGTCCATTACGGTATCCTATGTGAAATGTGCAATATAATTTTTATGTAGGTACTTTTAAGCACAACACACATTCACATATATAAGAGATAGGCTGTGATTATAACGTACGCGGTAGCATTATGTAAATATATAACCACTTTGCCGATTTCCTGTGTAGCTGCGGTAAGCACTCCGGTCGGTGTAATCCGATTCGTTCCAATGATCAACTCCCATATAAATATTTATTAACTCTCATCACTGTCTCGGTATATTGATTAGTACTGCAGATACATCCTAGTCGAGTCGAGTGAAGTATTTTTTGCTGTGAAATAAAAATATATTTAGTTTCTCTTTTTTTCCGCTGTATCAGATTTTTCCACCGTAATCTGATAGTATTACAAGAAATTAAAACCAAAATATTACCGTATATCCTGTAAATCAAATTCCCATGGCTGTTAAGTCGCTAATATTTAAGTTTATTAAGTCGCGTTAATATTTTTATTTTCATGTGCAGTTTTATAGGAATCGTTTAAATTTTAAATAAAAATTCTAATGTTTTATTGATAGCTCGAACACAAGCCACGTCATGTTCCACGCTCCATGAACTCTCTGAAGAGGATCCTAGTAAAATACCCAGGTTAGTGTTGTTTGAATTGACTATTGTTATAAGAACCAGTAGCGTAAATATTCATTTTATTATTATTTATTATTTAAAATGTCATCTACATCAACAGTTAATAATTTTATATAACAATTTTTTAATTTAATTGTATAATGATATCCTGCTTATTGCCAAATTTTTCCAATGCACTAGTACAAACAAATTAAAAGTACAGTAACTGCTTGCAATCAGTAAGATGCCTGCCCGTCCTGATTATATATAATTGATAGTTTATTGACTGTCATAGCTTAACCTTGTCCAATTCAAAAAGCAATGCTTTCAGATGTGTACGTATGGTGCGTTTAGTCAGAACTGGTTCCCGACTAGGAATGGACATCGTTGGAGGTTTGGGCGACGCTGAAGACGGTAGCGAGGGTGACGCGTATGGAGTATTCGTGTCTGGCATAGCAGTTGGTGGAGCGGCGTATGGCATGTTACATAGAGGAGATAGGATCTTGAGCGTCGATGGACATGATCTGACTAGAGCTACTCATGAACAGGCGGCTGCTGCGCTGAAAGTAAGTAGAAAGTTTACAGCTTACAGCCAATGTAAGCGTGAATTGAATTGATTGTATGAAATTCAAATTCAAATACAAATTCAAAATTCTTTATTTGGAACAATAAAAACACACAATACAAAAAAAAACTTTTTGAACGATGGCACCTATAAAAGCTTAAAAAAGCTGAGGCACAGGTGCCAACGCCCGCCTCCATACATTAGAAGTTCCAGTGACTAACATTTCTACATGTGAAACTATTAAACCCCTAATTGTTCAGAAATTACTTGATACTACAGTAATAAATATAAAAACTCTATATATTTATACGCATATTTAACAAAAATAAGTTAAAATTAAATAATCAGGAAAACAAAGTGCCTTTTCCATAATATGTTGAATTACAGAGTGTGCTTAAAACCTAATTTTACAATGATAAACTAAATAAAAACTTTCCATTTAGTATTCTGGAGGCGCAGTCACAGTGGCAGCTCAGTACCAACCCGAGCAGTACGAACGGCTGCGCGCACGCATCCGTGCGATCAACGCGGCCGCCATGTCCCCACACACACACGCGCACCACACACATGTTCCTGTACAACCCGAATTGCACATTATGTATCCTAGGTGAGATTGTTAATGTTATACTTTATCAACCTTGGTCTCTTGGGGTATTTTCTTAAGTAGTCTGAGACAAGAGTTTTACATGGTTTTACTTGTGTGGTGGTTGAATTGATAAATTTTCAAGATAAAGCGGCACATTGATATTGATTAGACCTCATTGCATCAACCTTGCTTTTGCTATCGGCAAAGCCACACTAAATTAAACATAAAAATAATTCCTACCCTAAATGTGTAATATACCCAGTTATTTAAACTGCACTTTTTAAACGCACATATACAACATATTGCTTGTAGCTATACTTTTATCCTTCCTTTACCAATTTATATAAAAATAAACAACAAAAATAATGAAAATAAACATCGGAAAATGCGCTAAAGAGAAAAACATTGCATAGGGCTGCTGGAATAACAGGATTAAAACCACAATACGTTCCGATTCTAACTCACACCAAATAAAGCCCACCGCGTGATTTGCATACTGTATAGCGTATTCTATGATACTCTGCGATACAAAAACCATTTAGAGCTTCATAGAAACATTCGAAATAATTGTGTTTTGAAAAGTTTTTGTCGATTTGTAAATATTAGTTTTGCTTTTGCTTCAGTGCACACAGTTTGGTTGGATTACAACACAGAGTTAATAACAATAAACGATATAACGAACGAACGAAAATAAACGCATCTTCAATTATTGAAGATGTTTATTTTTTAAATCGTAATAATTATTATTCCGCGATTCAATCAAGAAATCAAGCAGCAATCAAAAAGTATTAAAAGAATCGAGCAATTTTATCGCTACAAGTCGGGAATTTATTTAAAATTATTATAATACGATGCAGCGGAAGAAATGCTTGAGAAATCCTATCTACAATCTGTTTATTTAATGCTATCCATTTAAGATAGTAACTTATAGAAGCGTTAATTAACCAACTTGATTAAACGTGTCAGGGAGGTATAACGTAGTTTCCCGTGGGTTTTTCATAACACGAATGAAATGTTACTCGCAAATTGAGTGGGTATATTTATAACAGCTAAACAAGTTTTGTAGCTGTTTATAATAAGATAGCTACTTATATTTTAAAGTATCGATTAAAGAGAGAGAGGCTAAAAAGATTCGGCAGCTTGCGGTAGAGCTATATTTGATAGGAAGTTTTTAAATTAGAATTTATTTCGGGTTTAATTATAAAGAGCTTAACTTGGAGCAAAGTAACTGTAACATTTTTAGGATGTCGTAAATTGTTGAAATTCACAATTCTATTTCAGATGGCTTGACGTGTGGGTGGATAGCAATAAATGTTTTAAAGTCGACGTTAAAATCTTCGTTTTAGAATTCTACATAATATTTTATGGTCCTCTTCACAATGGACAGCGTTGGCCCAACAAATGATCGCCAATGTTGGTCGCTATTACGGTGATTATGAATAAACACCTACAATGACTGGTGTTCATAGACATTTAGGCCCTCTAAACTAATATCGTGATTGCCTCTACTCGCCCAACGCTGCCCATTGTGAAGAGGGTCCATAAACAGTTCTTTAAATAATTTTTCAATGATAATCCAAGCAGTTATTTCGCTTCACAGATAGCAGTTCACAGTCTGCGATATTGAGCATCGAAAGGACTGATCACAGGTTACCTAAACGGGAACCCGCTTTCAAGGCACCAAGACTACTAAATAAACTATAAATACTTATCAATGTATGAACATTTAAATTTCTGTCATGTTTAGTACGTGTTTGATACGGAATTTGTGGCTATTTACAAGTTAGTATAATCATAAAAATGTGTTTTTAATTTTATAAAATAGTCATAAGTGCTGTAAAGATGAACAAGTTTCCCGAATTATGGTATGGACGATAAGATTTCATGAACTGCAGTATAATTGTTGTTTCTGTTAATAAACGACACAATTGGTTTGGTACCAGAAATAAAATGAGATAAAAGATATATTTTGAAATCCATTCCACTACAATAAATCACCTTTTCAATTGCATTTACATTAAGTTAATCATTAGGTACCTAACGAAGATGAAAAAAATGTATGATCAAAAGTCCCTCGTTCCCCGTTTGCTCGGCATCGGGAAGGTGGACGAAATAAATGTTTATAAAGGCATGAAATAAATTGGGTATTGTTTGTAATATTTATTGATAATTATTCCATTGAGAGTTCACCCATATCCTTTTCATTGTTTTTTTAACATTGCGCAACTTCGCAAAACATTCTAACTGTAAATTAAACATGTAAATTATAAAAAATGGATACTATTTGGTTAGGCAACAATTATTTTGTAAGTGTAACGAACCATGTGCAAGCACACATCTTATTTAATCCATGTTTTAAAGGGTTTGTTTTATTTTTAATTAATTCATAGTTTTAATCAATATCTTGATGTAAATATTAATCGTTGTTATGTAAAATTGTAAAGTTTCGAAACTGTGATACTAAATTAAAAAAAATAATACTGGATAATATTTGACGTCATTCTGTTGTTTTATTTCATCCTTAAACCATTTTTTCTGACTTAAGAAAAGGCAACAGAGCAAGCATCCTAGCGGTTGCTCCGCTATTGTGATTGTGAATTCAAAGCAATTGCTGCTCGGTCAGTGTGGACGTGGTTCGGTTGAGGAAAATAATATCGTAGTCATATTATAATTAGATGGTGCTCTAATATACATAATTACAAATATAACGATGCATGATAAAATCGTTTGAAAGAACAGGTTTTGCAGTTCAGTTTTTTTTCAGTGATTTTGCACATTCAATTTATTACTATAGTACCTGACTCTATCTATTTTTACTTCAATATGTAATAATAAGTAAAAAATATCAAATTATGGTAAACGTAACGTATTCAGTTGCAATATTCCGTTTCCGTTACATTTTAAATTATAATTGTAGGTTAAAAACTCTACACCTCTGTTAAAAATAGTGACTTCGCCGTTATGTGACCCTTGTTTGACGTAAGGTGAAAAATTTACTCGTTTATTACAATGTTCCTCGTAGTTAAGAAAGCCAAGTCACATATTTTAACTAAGTTGTAGAGTTTTTTAAGAGCTTGTAGAGTTAAGAAGTGTAGAGTTAAGCGTTTGGCTCTACATGGGAATTTTCAGAGTGTAAGCCCTACGGAAAGTCCTGAGTCAAGTCTTGGCAATATTTTACATGAAAATGATTTTGGTAGGTTTACATAATACATAACATCATTATTTGTCTTTTACATGTTATTCACAGGATGGAAAAGTCTTTACAAATATCGTCTTCACATCATATAATACCTGTTTGGAGGCAGCTATACGGAATTTAAAGTCAAAATCTGCCTTTTTGCTACAAACACAAAACTTAATACATAAAAGCCCTACAAAGCTCCAATCACACTTTATTATAACACACCTATACAATAAAAACAAACCAAATATCTTTAATGAAAGATTAAATAATAATAGTATCTAATTACATTTATGAAAGTTCATTCACGTATATAAATCTTAATTAAAAATTCATTGCATCATTAAAACTTATAAATTAATGGCGGCGGTTCAAAGGTCTAGTTAATTAAGTTAGCAACGATTATGCAAGCTGAGCGGGATGATTTCTTTGTGAAAACCCTTTATGCCGTCACTGTAAATAAATGATCAAGCAAAAATTACTGAACACGGTTTCTTTATACATAAAGGAGGTTTTATGACTACCTGAAGCATTATCTGTGCTGAAGCTTATTTGAGAAAAAAAATTAATAATTAGTCATATTATAATATTTTTTGAGTAGGTAACATACAAATAATATAATTTGTGGGAACTTTGGTCTTCATTATATGTTTTTGAAGTGAAACTTCTTTATCGGGGTTTGAAAAAAATTTTGTGAAACAGTGACATTTTTCTTATCCCTACCACGCGTGATTCGACGTATTTCTGTAAAGTTGCATATAGTAAATTATTTTTTGAAAAATAACGAAGTTACGAAGTTCGAAGCATAACGAAGTTTCACTTCTTACGTGTGTACACTAGTACACGCACACCTTTTTTTTAATTATAGTTGTCAGTTGTAATAAGGAAGTCGGCACCGTCTAAACATCATAACATAATTAGGTATGCACACTTAACATAAAAAATAACATACCTATCTCTGAATACGGAAAGGCTTAGCGTACACAAGTCAATTAAGCTTCAGTCAACGTCAATGCACAAAAACTTTAGATACATACCTTAAAGTAGTACCTACTGCTTCTGCTTAATAATATGCCGAGGAAATTTTTGCTATCAAACATATTAATGTTTCCTTGAATTCGTATAAATTTTAATAAAATAAAGGTAAAGGCTTGGTCAAAGTAAATTAAGCTTTTTAAGTCATAAGTATTAACATCAAAGTCGTTTTTGTTAACGAGGAGGAAAAAGCTGAGAATGTGGGATTTTTACCTACTAAAACCTCGGTGGCCAAACCCAAAGCAATTTTAGCAGGGACCCCGATCTCCTATGGAACGAATTAATATCCCACTTTAAAAGCTAGTAGCTAGCTAGTACGCTTGGCTATTATCTGAATATCATAACATTTCTAATAACCCATTGACCACCGAGCGGCCCGATCGGGCCGAGACACAATAGATTTTCTATTGTGTCTGTGATCCGAGGACTGACGGAATAATGGGCCCACTTTTCTTAAGCAAAGTAGTTCTAGAGTCAAGTATATATACTTACTAATTATACTATGATATGGCATAATAAATCACAGGAGTCATGCGAATCGTGTCACGGTGTCAACTGTCAGGCTACGATTAATAAATTGATAATATGTGGTTGCCTGTCACAATAATATGTTAACAACGCAGATCTAGTATTACTTACTAATAATTAGGTATTACTATTTGAGATAAATTAAAGCCGGCTCCTCACATACCTGCAGCAGGGGTAATATTGGAATTGGCTTCTCAATTGTGATGTGTATAGACAAGCAGGGGCAATTTAGAGAAAAGCTGAAATTGCTCCAACTGCCCTCGCCGTGCAACCAAGATTGTTTCAATATTAAGAGCTAAAAAAATAATAGACCCACGAGATTTACTTGACGCTTCGGTTCTCTAAAATATTGATTTCATGTGTATACCACTTATACACTATTGATTTCATAAGTGAAAATAAAATTGTGAGTGAAAATACTGTAACAAGATTAAATATCCAATTAACTGAAAGACGTTTGTAGAAAGATAATCTCCCAATCTTAATTACACATAAAATTTGATAACAAAGGTAATAATCGTATCTCCATTGTTGGCTTTCAGTAACGAACACAAAATAAAGAAATATATTGTGTAAAATTGTGAACTTTTTTTGTCGTCGATTCGGCGAGTATTGGATTCGATCCATTTTTTGTTGACAACCAAATGGAAATCCGTAGTGACAAAAAGATGACACTGAATGATTTGGGAAAAGTCGAAGATAAAATGTAAAACAAAATATTACATGCATAAATCTGGAATGCATATAAAATATTAAAATTTTCAGTACATTTTGAATTTTATTAAACGTAATAGAATTACTACTGCAACACATTTTTAATTGTATTGATGATATACAAATGTTTGTTTAAACTATAGACAAAGCAAATATTTTTGATAGAACTTGAAAATGAAATTGTAATACTGATAATTCGTAAAATTTAAATGAATTAATATCTAGATCGTTTTTAAAGATCTAATTGAGATCTGTGATTTAACGTTTAGTTTACTAGTATTCCCGGATATATTATCTGCAAATGATTGCCAATTAGGAATTAATTGTTATGTACATGAATCAATTATAGATTAATTACAACATGGTATTAATTTACTCTGTCACGACCTGGTATGGAAGCTTTGACTTGATGCTACTACATAACATAATATTATATCTAAAAGGTATCGTAACATTTTCATGTTCATTAATATTGGCGAATGGTAATAGAATTTATATTTTTTTCATTTGTTATGAAACATAAAAAAAACATATTTTTGTTAAATATTAAAAGTAAATGATTGACAAACCTTTTATTTATTACTTTTATGTTTAAAATATTTGTCGTTTTATGCAAACATTTCCTAGAACTTGAAAATACAAATAAAAATAACTATTGAATTTATCCATACTCTTTTATGTAATCAACCTACATTGTACATATTTATATAGAATACAATATTTTATAGATTGTAAAATCTGTATAATGAAAACAATATACAAATGGGTATATTATTATTTCTTTGTTGTACTATTATATACTCTTATGAAATCAACTGTAGGTATTTATTTCGTCATGTAAAGTTGAAGTTTTTTTACATAACTATTGAAATGACCATTAATTATTATTTGAACAAAAAGACAACAAAGCAAATACAATACCCTACATATTATAATACAGTTGAATATATTATAAAAAAATATTAGCTTAAATGAAAAGACATTTCTTTAATTAAATTTACTTTTAAAACTACTCATAAATAAATAAATGTTCCAGCATAGTTTGAGCAACTAGTTATAATTGAGAAAGTCCATAAGGACTCATCCCTTTCCCCTAGATCCCAGGGGCATTCAAAACACCCCGTTTCAAACTTAAACAAAATTGGTATACTGTAACAATAACTCATTTATTATTAAGAGTTAAAATTCTCTTACCTTCAATTTATAGTTTTAGAAATTAGTTTCGAATGTACGTTCAAAGGACATTCATTGTTCTGCGACCGTAAATTTGACCGCCTAAGAATAAACATTGATGAAAAATACCTTTTAGAATATAATTAAAAAAAAATACACACACAGTCTCCTACAATGGGCAACATATTTTGCTGGTAAAGTAACAACTTAATCTTTCTCCGTTTATGACCCAATTAATTTATATTAAACAAACTACTCATAGAAAGTAGTTTGAAACTACTTTCACTTAATTCCAATATTCTTAGAATATAGAACTTCCACGGTTCTGACCTATTTAAAGCCTGGATACTACTTTTCAATCTTGCTAAATGGTTTGTTTTAGTTGGATCGTAAACACTGCTTGTTTTTACCTTTCACCATTATAATATAATACTCAGTGTTCTTTATTATTTGAAAGTGTCATCAATATTTTATGATGTAATGTGTATATATGTAGTAGGAATTTTTTGTGCTTGATTTTACGCCAGAATAATAAATTAACCGTGACCACGCTCGCTGCAAAGTGCGAAACGTCGGTATAATAACAAATCGCGTTTAAAATCCGTTAAATTCTTTAATTTCTAAATGTGTTTGTGTTGTTGGCTTTGAAGCAACTAAAACTATTATTCTTGCTAATCTAATATTACTTGAATGCGCAGAGATATACGTATTTTGTCCCTGAATAATGCATAATGCCAAACCAACGACGCGAATGTAAACAAACAACAGATTGACTAAATGCAGAACCTCAAAGCTAAATCACATCCCCTTACTATATTATTACAGGTGCAGATTTCAAAGTGTACGCAAAGGCTTTAACTGCATGTAGAATCACATTCGCTATGCAAATATTAACGTCATGAGCATTCCTGAGAATTCCTGTATCAACATTTGGAGCTGTCATTTATTGCCTGGAATTTGAGAAATGAAATTGTTTATCACGTCAGATTGCTTTGGAAAGGTTGAGCCAACATGCATCGGGTATATAACCTGCATAAGATTTATTTGCTTATAAAATACTAGGTTTCCACCCGCGGCTTCGCCCGCGCAGTCAAAGAAAAACCCGCATAGTTCCCGTTCCCGTGGGATTTCCGGGATTGCGTCATTTTCCCGGGATAAATACTTTTTATGCCTATGTCCTTTCTCGGGTATCAAAATATTTCCATACCAAATTTCATGAAAATTGGTTCAGTAGTTTAGGCGTGATTGAGTAACAGACAGACAGACAGAGTTACTTTCGCATTTATAATATTAGTATGGATTACATTTATTTTGTGCTTAATATTGTTAAAAGTTGGTGCGTTTAAAATAAGTTTCTGTAGAAACTAGAAAGTGGTAATAGTTTAGCCATTTATCTTGTTAATTAATTTTAGGACGTGCAGTTTGACTTTGCTAAGAAAACAGTGGCTACGATACAATGCTAATTATTTTATTCTATTTAGGTATTTATTATGATCTAGATTTAATTTACATCAAAAACTAACGGTTTTATTAAAAATACGCACATCAAATTTTTCCGCCCATGATTGCTCCACTCCTAAGATAAAAGCATAAAAATGAATAAAATATATTTAATGTATGTGCGATGGTTCGGGAGAGGGTTCAATAATCTACTGATAAAATATTCTGTAATGAAGTTGGTGGTTTCCCGACGTCTGCTGTTTATTATAATATTTATGCATGTTTACCATAGTATTTCATCGTTCAACGGTTTGTTTATATAACTACTAAAGTCGATACATATTTTATAGGTTAATATGTTTAGCTCATATCTTATAATAATTTAACTATTGTAGCAACGAGGAAGAAGTGGTTGTATTTTTATAAAATACAGTGCTATAATAGGTACATTAATATATTTTACTATCTGCGCATCCGTGGCTTCGTCCGTGGTACCCTGACAAAGATTGGTCGTATCAACACAGAAAACTTCGTAGGCTCATACACAATTCTTTGCTAAAACGATCATCACATAATCAAATACATAGGTTACGATTTTACAAAAGAAATACAGATAAACATTCATTTCTATAAATAAGTACCTATCCTAAAAATGTGCTAATTATAAAGCTAATTAGTATAAAAAAGGGGAATATCGACTTGCAATGTAATTGGCCTTTCCTATAACGAAATCTGCAATGATTCACAAATTGCACAGTATTGGGTAGGTTAAATCTGATAGTGAAAATAGCCACTAAATTGCGAACGCAATTATGTTCCGAGAATTTCCGACTGAACCTTTTGTAGTACTTACCTCCTGGACCAACTCTTTAGTATGGTGATTAGCGCATTGTAGTATCGTAATAATAGCCAAACTTCTAACTGCGAATTTAGTCTATTCTTTTACCTAATTTAGAACTTTCTTACTTAATAGCATACATACTGTGATATTATATATATTATCATTAATTTATAATCTTTTCTTCTTTTATATGAAATTCTTAATTCAAAGCTACATGGGCAGATCAGGATTATACGCTTTTGGAATAAAAAGGTTTAACAACGCAACGTTAGTAGTCGAAAATTCAGTAGGTATATTATTTGAGTTATGAGATTATTCGAATCGATAGTAGGTATGCATATTATTGTTTGCAGTGAACATATTTTCCTGCATACATTTCACAAACTCTAATTAATTTGGCGGTTGTAATTATTCGATTCTATGTAGAGCGCATTTTCTTCTCGGTAAGTTTTGGGATTGGAACTTATTTATAGTAATAGTATAGTAGTAGCAGGAAAGTGTTCCTTAAATACTACGATTGTTAAAGAACTTGAAAATAAACGTTATACCAGTTATACCTAAAAAATAGTAGTAGTTACAAGGTCTACTTACTAGATTATTTTTATTAAATCAGAGTTCAAATAAGACCTAACATAAATCTAAATTATCACAAATTATATTCCATGAAATAACTCCCAAGTGGAGAGAATAAATAATTTATAATAATAAAGCTCAAACACAGACCGTCTAGAGGTCTTCGTTTCTCAAGGATACGGTCCAATGCTGTAGTACTTAAAAATACTTTTGGATATTTCAAAGGCTTTTTCATATATTTCATTAGCATTTCATTAGTATTAAAACGACATTTTTTTATAAAGTACATGTATTTTTCAGAACTCTAAAGTTTAAATGGTCATTGGTCATGCACGTTATAATAAAAAAATGCGACAAGTAAAAGTGTACAGATTTTTCTTGTTTTCATCTTAAAAAAAGTCCTTCGCATTACAAAGGAACCTCAACGATATAGACCACAAAAGAAAAAAATATATAACCGAAAAGCAATTTCATTAGGAATCAGTACTAATACTACTTAGTAATTTTTATATTTTTCATATATTTTCCACTTTAACGTGTAAAAAATTAGGTAATCCTACAGAATCCTATTTGTAAACCTCGCTAACAAGGTAAATTGATAACAATGTGTTTACAGGTAGAGTTTAAAATTGAATATCAAATAACATAATGATATAATATTATGTAGAACTCGCACGTCCAAGTTTTAGAACTGCACATTGTGAGCGAAGCCTCGCAGAAACAGGTGGGAGTAACTTTTCAATTTTCTAACTGAAATTTTGACTGGAATAAAATATTCCGTCTAAATGTTTGTGCGAGCTTTAAAATGTTATCCTATAATCTTTTTTGAATTTAAATTTTAACACCACTCTTTTTATACAATATGAATTTAGAATGGTGAATAGAAACATTATGACAGTTTAAATTATTATTATGATTGTATGTGATACCATGTGTACTGTGTGTACCCTCATAAAAGGTCTGTGTCACTGCAGTTGGCAGATGAAGAATGGATGAGAAATTTGTACGATAAAAAATTGTTTTGTTTTATATTTTCATTGATAACAATTTTCCTGATATAATTTTTACAGTTGTAAAATTAATTTATTTTACTAGTATAATCTGAAACGTGCACAAGGAACAAACAAATTTAATCACTCAATACCCCGGAAAAAAAAAACCTATCCACACTCTCAGATTAGCATAAATTAAAAAAAAAGTTCGATATAACCATACAATGATACAAGGGCTGTAACTGGTCGTGTCGTCCATACATCGATAATGAGAACGTGCTCAAAACACGTCTGCTCCAGTGCTAACAAAGAAATGGCCACTTAACACATAAAGCATCCGTTTTGTTACTTTCTTAGTGTTTTACTCTTAGTTTACTCACTTATCGCGAAGTTTTCCTTGACACGCTAAAGCCTTGGAGTTTAATCTAGTTTTGACTATGAGAATATTTTTAAAGAGCCCTGTTTCTGGTTTATGAGAGGATTTCAATTAAACAGTAGACGATATTTTTTAAATTAGGCTATGTATCTCCAAATAGTTGTTAATAAATGTCAAAAATATTTGAATGAAGAATAGAATCGATTATAAACTAAAAAGGAATAAGTTCTTAGTAGTTAGTACCAACTTATTTTTAACATAATAATGATTATTATTACATTATTTAAAGATCGTATTGAATTATGAATACTTGCCCTGCTTGCAGAATACGTTACCTACATAATTAAAATCTTATTTTGATTGCAACATGCATTGTTTCTTTGTATCAAAGTTTCCGTGCGTTTTGATTCATATCAGTTTACTTTCAAATGACTGTTTTTCAGTTAGATCGCCCAAGGAAAACAATATCGTGATTGTTAGAAGCTCTTTCTACCAAACAAAAGCGATTTGTAGAAGTACGATAGGAAGTATTAGATTTTTTATTTATAAAGGACAATAACCAAAACTTAATAACAAACAATATACTAGGTGAAATAAAATAATTCCTGTTTTTAACTCTAGCGTTTGAAAACTATTAAAAAGCTAATTTTCTAAAGTTAAAACTTACATACAGTCTAGTTTGTATCTTAATACTGTATAATATCATGTTCAGATTATTATTTAATTCCAAAGCATTTATGAGCTTCATAATAATCTAAGTAATCTTAAAGTGATTATACCGTGTAATAATTATATGGAAACCCTTCATTTAATATTAATCTTCTATTATAATAAATTTGGCTTTAAGGGCTTGGTCTAGTAGTGCAAACAAATGCATCCTGTCATCCTATATGTAAATAATACAAATGTACTAAGGGAAAGTTGCTCCACTTAATTTTTAAAAATTAAATCATTCGTATAATTTAATATTCGTAATAAGTACCAAAAATGACAATTTGAAACAATTTTCGTGAAAATTACACCGGGTGATTTTTTTTTATCAGTACACAAAATTTGCGAATACTTTCTATTGATATCTTCAACTTCATGTTTATATAACTGATCAACTTTTACAAAGAAATTTGGACGAAATATAAAAAAAATAAGCTTTCCATACAAAATGCATAACTCTATACATTTTTTTCGACCTAAGTTTCTTAGTGAAAGTTATTCAGTTTAACTAATAAAACGGATAAACAAATTTTGTATTTAATAAAAAAAATGTAATGTTTGTGTTAAAAAATTATAAAATAGAAAAATACGCAAATGAAAACAAAAGATATTTATTACTGACTAGCTTCCGCCCGCGACTCCGTCCGCGCGGATGTCAGTCTTCGCGTCTTCTACAGATTTATTATATTATGTATAATATATAGATTAATATTGATAAACCTAATAAATCTTTTGCTAGCATTCTGATGCTTTATCGGTTGCACTGGATTAATCTCTTTTTTTTCAATCGCTTGAATGATATAGGATGGGTCCTTGATGGGCATCGAATGCTGAAGTCTCGAATCAATCAATTCTGTAGGCAATTTATGTAAAATCTTGATAATGGTCCATCATTTTATTTTGCCTAAACGTTACATACTTTTTTATATATTCTATTTTTAACGAATGATTCACTCCAGTCCAAACAGCAAATAAGCAGACTTCTGCTTCTGCAACGTTTAGTTGTCCCTGAATTTGAAAAAATAGTCATGATTCTTATCTATGACAAAAGTGTTATTTTTTGCATTGTATTTCAAATATTAAATTTTTTTTAACCGCATTCATGTCTTTTGCCGGAATTAGACATTTAACTTCTACTAGTCCCATTTTCCCTTTTTGATATGGGAGTGTATAAAGTAATTTTTTTAGATATTTCTCGTTATACTTTTAAAAAGTTATTATTGTCATTTTGCTCATTAGGTAAAGTAATTTCGATATCAGTTTTAAGTTCTTTGATACCTGCAATAATAACGTCATAATCGCCTGCACATACTTATCGATTACACCCTGTATACAATCCACCATCCACATTCATAATGTTTTCCTGTCCTCCTCTCCTTTACGCTGTTCACCGATACATTTTAAATGAGTAAATCTGCTACCACTGAAGGATGTTTCATTGTGATCAGCAAATTTTCACCACTGTTGTCGATTATTTGTTTTTCATTTTTAATCAGCAATTGGGAATCATCAGTTTTGTTTTTTGCAGATTGGTGATGTACCCTAACAATACGTCGAAAAGGGAAAGCATCAACGAATTATCGTTTTCGTCCTCTTTTTTTATTCTTCGCGTCTCTGTTACTTCTGTTTGTTTAGTTCTCAACCCCACTGAATTTTCTATGTTATTGTGATCTTCCATTACATCTGAGTTTTGATGATGTGATGATAATCCATTCGTTTTAATATTGGTACTTAGAGTTGGTAGACTAAACTAGAAATGGTGGACTAAATTTGTCAGCGCGTCTGTAAGATCAGAATATAAAACCAACATCCTGTATTTAAGTTACAAAATTAATAATCAAACAACATGCCGCTACGTTGAAAATGACTAGAAGAAAAAATTAAAACACCTCGGATCAATTTTGGAGTAAACAAATCATTTTCCCCGTATGGGGATTTCCCCGGATGAACTTGGGAAGTTCAAGTTCTCAATGCAAGTTTATATTATATTTCGTATTTCTCAAACGAAAAATAAACATTTTTGGAACTTCAAAAAAATTATATTATAAGAAAATTTATGAGCTTACTTTAGTTTTAAAGAAATATACATCCCTTTACTGACACCCCGTAAAATAAAGAAATTGTTGCCAATCACCTTTGCAATCTATTTGGTTTCATTAACTTTATGTTCGAAGATAATTTTTTTTCTAGTAGTTACACGCGTATTTTTTTCGTTTATTTTCCATATCGAAATCAAATGTTTAAAAATACGAATATTTGCACAAAACTAAGATAAAAATAATCAATTAACAAAAATATTAAATTTAATGAAGTAGAGCAACTTTCACTTCGGTATGAAGGAAAATCGAGCGTAGAGCACACGTCAGAACGCTCCGGCCCAAGGAGCGCGACTAAAGAAATTCGCTAGGATTTTTACTTATTATTTTAAATATTTTTTTAATATTTAAAGAATTATCAAAATTCAAAAAAAAAATTTTTAAAGGATTAATACTCATTGGTCTTCAACCAACTCGAATAAATTAATGGAAAAAATAACTTTTAGCAGTATTTATCAATCGATTTTGTAAGGCAAAAAATGGGAAATTTAATGAATTTATAACGTCCTAATTAAGAAAATCATAAGTTTTTCGGCAATTGTATTCAGCAGTTTTTAATAACGACTATATAAGGATAATAATGCGCTGATCAGATTGTGTAAATTGTAATCGGTTGCAACGTAGTGAGTGCACAAACTTAGCTCGAAATGTCTTTGGGGGAAAGAGACTTATCTTTAAGGCCTGATTAAGGTAACATAAAGTAACTTTATAAATGTGAAAAAATTCACGCGCATTGCGTATATAACACTAATTGATAAACAAGAAAAAAAAATTCAGTTTATCATTTCATTAGCCGGGAAAAAATTGTCAAATAACTTGTTGAAAACGCAATTTTGCTAGACTGCAGCCTTAAGACACAATATTCAACCTGTAATTAATCGTAAAGCATCTGTCTCGAAAAATCAAAACCAATTAATCATTTTTGCTTTATTTGTTTTATTTTTGGGAATTATTCGCCAAACCAAAACGTACTTCAAACAAGAATAGGATATATTATTTGATTTTTGGTTTTCCATCTGTAGTATTTGAATTCCAGTCAATTTCATTGATTCATTTTAATATGACTGAGCTTATTTCAACCGTAACACGATCTTATAACAACTCATTTAATCTTTCAAATATATAAAATGTTCTCGTTTAAATAAGTAATTTGGATTACGCAAGATGAATGAAGAACAAAGCTTTTTAATCTGCCTTTTATTCACGGATCTTCCGCTGAAATTTTACGTTCATTTTCTTATTATTATTTCATTATTCCAACTTAAAATGTTGATGTATTTATCAGTCTAATTACGCACACAATTTAAAATAAATAATTAAATAGAAGAAAAGAAACAGAAGTGAAACATTGTTCAAATATTTACGGTTAAGTTTCAGAAACTCTTGTATGTGATCTACACAATTTGTTGTGTACGAAAGTCAAAAGAACTTTAGTTCATACGTGTTATGATTGATTTGGGGAGTTACAAATTGGTACAATATTCTATTTCTCGAAGAAAATGTGTTGCCGAGTTTGTTCGGTAAGAGCGAAACTTCCTCAACTATTTATGAACCTTAAAAGATAACGGTAAAATCCCGGCAAAGTAGTACTTATCTAGTTTACCCTTTGTGCCTTGTGCCGGTTATAGGCTGTGAGCTTAATACGATAATGACTATTCGAGTGGATAGATAAACTCTTTTTGTTTTTGCTTGTGTATTTTAAGCGTGGCTATTAGAATTTACAGTGTGCATGTTCAAGTCCAATATTTCTTAATACCTCATACATTATTTAAAATCTAATTTGATACCAGATATTATTCGGAAAATTAATTTATAAATGTTTGTTTGTATAATTAGGTGAAATCGAGGATTTAAGTATAGTATTCACGGATGTTTAAAACTAATCCATGCTTTATATTTTATTGCCATATTAATCCATTTAAATTTTGCTAAAACAATGGGCTTAGTGAAAAATAATGTAGGCTTACGCCTTTTATGTTTTGGAACAAAAAGGTTTGTACAAAGGGTGGATACATTCCAACGAAGATATTAATATAGTACACAAAATGCAATAGGAATTTATTTAATATGACTGTGAAATTCCATTTATTTCATTTTATACGAGTAGGCAATATTCATACAGTTGTGGCGTCGAAAGAATTATGGGTATTTAAAAGTCTGGTTCAATTTATGAAATTTATATGAATAATTACATGAATTTACTTTAAGCTGTATTAATGCGATGACTCTGTATAGCAATAAAATATAAATTAATCCAAATAAAATACACACATAATTAAATACAAAATTGTCTTTATTATGGAATATAAAGGTACAACAATTTTGAAATACCAACTAAAAGCCTTAATTTTCGGGATTTTCATAATGGACAATCCTTGTCATAAACATGACGTAAAAATGGTGACCTTATGATACAGGTTCTGTTGCGTCAAACCTTTGTCACATATTAAAGGGCGCTTCATATTAAGTCCACTTTATAATATTTTGAGATAATGTAATAAAACTGAGCTTACTATGATATTGCTGAATTATACTAAAGATATTACGCTAAGTAGGGATTGGATCAATAAAAACATAATTTGGAAAATGAGTGAAACGTTCGTGATGTTTTAATGATATTATTTTAAATATGCAAATAAAAAAACCAAAAGTAAACATATCTTACAAACAATAACCAGCAAACTACCAGATATATAAAAATGAAACCCGTTTTCCTTGGTCACGACATCACGCGTGAACGGGTGGACCGATTTCGATAATTTTTTTTATAATATTCCTTTAAGTACGAGGATGGTTCTTATGGAAAGAAAACAAACATGTACCACGGGTGAAGCCGGGGCGGACCGCTAGTACTAAATAAAATACTATGTAAGTTGACGACGGTGACAGAAGAAAAGATAAATATAATAGAATATTAGTTTTTATGATATTGAGATGATTTATAAGCATTTCTTAAAATCCTCTTGCTAATCGTTCTATACAACTGCAAAAAGACACTAAAAAAATCTCGCTACCAATATTTTCATGCTATGCACAGAATAACTATACTAATAGTACGTTACTTTTTATCTGGTAACACGTGCTCTCGACCGAACCTTCGTGTAATGGACGGCGTCAGTCAATATTGCATTTAATTGAGAGGTATAGAGGTATAACATAAGCTATATTGTTATAGGTGATATTGGTAACAAGATGCGTCTGAGATCATGTACTGGACTGACAGCTTATCTTCACGTTTAGGCATAATATTGGTAATATTCAGGATTCAGCCAATCTCATTATTCAGCCGTAGGTCAGCTTGAGAAACAAAATGATTGACACTTATGAAGTAGTGAATATTTTTCTTAAACAATACTATTCCAATACTTAACGTTATATTTGCTGAGACCCGTAACAAGTGATGAATTTTTTCAAAACGAAGGCCTATATTTTCTATCATTCACACGCAACAGCATACATGCAACAAATAACTACATGAAAGTACATAAAAAGCTACATTGGAAGAATTCATTCGAAAAGATTTTGCCACCTATCAATCTCTTATATTTCTAGTTAAATTAATATTACTGTTTTACTTTCCTATAACTTTTAAACAATTTTTTTATTTTAATATAATTGACTTTTAATTACTAACAAATTGGTTAATTATTCTAGAACTGCGTTTAAACTTGCTATCAAACAAATGAATCCGTTGAATTACCCAATTTCGGAATCCCGCGTCACAGATATTATCAACTTATATGGAAAAGTTTTGATTGAATATGAACGACGAGATTTGTGACATCAAAAAGTTAGGATCATGTTAGGATATTATCTCTAATTTTATTTGTTTTGGGATAATGGGATCTCTTGTTATGTGCTAATTAAAGGATTGAGTTCATTGTTTTATCAAATTATCTTTTACGTACATAATGTTTAAGATATTTTTTCGAAGAATTTATTCAGAATTTTTTTTTTATTTTTTGTTTGTTTTACGGACAAAAGCCCTTTTTTCGAGATGGGTTAATTGAAGTTTGAGCTTCTCATTCCTGTTTCCGAGGATATACAATAAGATAAGTAAATAAACAAAATCAATTTTCATTTAAATAATTAATGACCCAATGTTTGAAAGTGTTTACTTATTTGATATTTCTATCAATGATTGAATTAGCTACGTTACGTAATTATTTATAATTTCCAAATGTATTTTGGCATACAAACCTCCAGATAATTATAACCTAACTATCTATCCATACAGAAATTTCAGAATTATTCACAACGTAGTCCATACGCAAAACGAAAAGCCATTGCTAAATGAACGGCAATAAACAAATGATTGTACTCGTTCCGCAGCAACAGAATGATAACTGGCATGGCTCCAAACTCGCTAATTGATTCTTAAATTGTTGTTTGCGAAGGGACAATGCCACCCTGCAGTCAGGAAGAATAAACAAAGAACGCCAAATTGTCCCCGAATACAATAACAAAAATGTTTTCATGAAAAATTTGCCCATTTCGCACTCAAGGTATTTGTGAATAAATAATATTATGCAAATATTTGAACTTTTAACTCTGTAACATTCAACTTTTGGCCATAATTCAAAGTAATGTTTTTTGAAACTCGCTTTATGAAATTGTTAAGTTTTGGGTATTTCACGAGTCTTATGAACAAGTATAACTGTCATTTAATTTTATGACATTTCAACGTTTTAAACAGACTAATGTATCTCATTATTAACCTTTATAATTAATGACAACTACGACGCTACGGCGTAGCAATAGACGTAGGCTCGAATGAACGCTTCATTTTATATTACTCTACATTCTTTTGTTGATTAAAAATTCTCGTAGCTGCTTTTAATGATGAGACAAAAGGAAAGACAAACTGTCACTGAAACCTTACCATGGGAGATCCTTTTCATTTCATAAGCTTCGACCATAAAACTACCAAGTAAAACATTTAATAAACTCCCCTTATTTATTTTAAGCTAAACTTACGTGATATTTTAAATTTTGTGTTATTTTATATAGGTTGTATAGGATGTAAGAATTATTGTACTAGTTGATTTCTAACACCTAACAAGCAAACAGCAGTTTTGGTTGGATATACACAATACACATATCTCACTCTAGAACCGAACACATTATTGGCAGGTTAGTTATGTAAGACGCGGTTCATTTCAGGTTCACCGAACGCAGTGTCAGTCAATTCTGGCCATTTTAATCAATAATTCGTTACACAAATCGTTTTTACTGTTTTGTATTGTACGTTTTTATTATTCTCACTTGTGTTCTAGTCAACTAAAAAGTAAAAATGCTACGTGACTTCAATAAAACAATTATTATCTTTAACGAAACGCAAATTTAATTTTGCGGTGATTATTTTTCCGACCCAAATATCGACCAATAGAATTGCACCATTCGACGTCACGTGGTACAACCTACATGGTATTATACTGATAATTTTTTGAAAATTTTCTCTGGTCGTTGACGTCAAACTGACAGGTTCAATTCAATTGTGAAATTATTGGCCGACATTTGGGACGGAAAAATAATCTCCCGAATACCACACGAGCTTCAAAATTATCTGGCATTTCCCTCAAGGTTCCCTGCAAACAAATAAAGTCGTCAAGTTTTTCAGGAAAAATCACTCGCGCTTCGCGCTCGTGATTTTTTAACCTTGACTCCTTCATTTGTTTGCAACGAACCTATCGGAAAATACCCGATAATTTTGAAGCTCTTGTGGTATTATAAGTGAAAATTCTTATTACATGTCTTTAGTGACGTCGAGTAAAGCCGCTTTCAGAATACGCTTGGCATTAACAAGCGTCAGCATTCAGCGATTTAGGATGTGGGATTTAATATAATTCCGCATACTTAGCGCCAATAAACAAGCATGTTTTATCTTCTTTTTATTCTTAGTTTTTATTTAGTATTTTGAGGAAAGATTAAACCTTGCATAATAGAACTTCATTCTTTAGTATGGTCAAAATATATATTAGGTAACAACTAATTTATGAAGCTATTGTCTCTACAGGCAAGTAGAAATTTATTATATACGTATTTTAATTCAAATCTTATATTTTACTTTAGTTTATGGAAATTCAATATTTTAAAACACGAGGAATATAATACACCAATATATAAAAATGTAGGTACTTTTTCATATTTTATTCGTGCAATATAATGTTTAATATAATATTTTATGGCAATCTGAAAAAATAGGGGAATATTATTGCAGATTGCTTCAATATTCCCTAAACAATTATATTCCAATACATATTATTATTATACATAATAAATAAGTCTGTAAAAACAACAACATAAAAATAATTTATTGTGGACCAAGAATCATTTTATCGCAGCGATCTGGTATAGGTTGCGGTAGTAAATTTAATTTGGGCAATACCCGGGTCAATATTGATTTCTGATGGATATTTCTCCGGGGAATTTCAAATATTCACGGCAAACTGCACCTAGTTTTGCAAGAAGTTTTCAAATCCACTTGGAAATAAGAAGTGCAATGTAAATTTGAAATATGACCAAATCTTTTAAATTAATTGGTAGTTTATTGAATTAATAGGATTGAATGCGACTTTAGGCTAATAATAAAGGAGTGGTAATTAGTGAAGTCTTAAAAATAATTGTTTGTAACTGCTGTATTCAAAAGCATAACTAATAAACTGTGCATGATGTTGCAATTTTGGTCTCACGTTATTTGACGATTATGTTGAACCGATTAAAAATTAATCAGTGGAGAATCTAAGTGTCTTGTCCTTAGATTCTCAAACCACTGAGTGGATATTATCCATTTTGTGCCGTTGTAACTAGTTATAAGTTAATTTTATTTTATTTCTTTTTATGTATTAATGTGCATCGGTACAAATAAATGTATTTTCTTTCTTTCTTTCTTTAAAAACTTTAATAGGAAAACAAAAGTAATCTACTGTCACAGAATAATAAATAGTAGCTATGCTACTATCAAAACGTAAATCATGTACCCGAGGGGAGTTTTATTGTGACCTTATTAGTTTAGTTAAGTTCAGGAGTACTCCAGTGAACTGTCATTTAAGAATTTACGGCACTATTATTCTCTGAGGCGATGGAGTGAAGACAAGTGACAAGTTGAAACGGGAATGTTTTATGCTTTTGTGCAGATGTTACCAGCGTATTGAAGTACGATTAGACTTTCTTTTGAATCGAATTCTCTGGAAATTTTCACCCGTATCTTTATTGAAAGGTTTTAGTAGTGTCGATCTTTGTGTAGGTGGTAAGATTTACAAATAACTAGTCACGTACCCTTACTTACGTGTCGCATAATTTTGTTAATAAGATGTAATCACCAAGCATAAATACTTTATAGCATGTTTTCCTTTGTTTAAGAGTATGGTTTAAGAGTAATCTTAAAAATATAAAAAAAGAAAATAAAAAGAAAATGTAATATTAAAGAAGTCTACAAGAAAGAGTCAATCCGTTTACAAGATAAATCAAATGCTATCAAATCATTCGCATTTTAAATTCAACCTCAAATACTCATTAAACTAGGTTTCTTATCAAACAACTTTCAAAGTCATTTCTCGGTTCAGGACGAAGTTTGTACTCGTAACTAGGTAAGAAATAGGTGTTTTTATACTATATTTAAATTATACAACGTTTAATTTACATCATCCGTTGCCTTAATATTTTATAATTTATGACTTGCGCTTGTACATTTCATACCAACTGTAAAATGTTAGGGTTATCGGATTACCCTGTTTCCAAAGCTTCTTCATGTCATCGCCCTCTTCCTACATTGTAGAGGCAATTCATATTTACAAAGTATTATACCTATATCTTGTTTTCGATCACATGATAAAATTTCTTTATTTCCTGTGTAAATAAAGGAAGAAAACATACATAATACATAATATAATAATAACTGAATACATGGCGTGAGATTTGTCAAGGATTAGAAATTAATCTAATATCTAATATCTAATATTCTAATATTCTAATATTCTAATATTCTAATATATATATTATAAAGGCGAAAGTTTGTAAGGATGTATGGATGTATGGATGTATGGATGTTTGTTACTCTTTCACGTAAAAACTACTGAACCGATTACAATGAAATTTAGCACACATATAGAGGGTAACTTGGATTAACACATTGGATAGTTTTTATCCCGGAAATCCCACGGGAACAGGAACTATGCGGGTTTTCGTTTGCAAATGCGGGCGAAGCCGCGGGCGGAAATCTAGTAAAAGTAATAAAATTTAATTAGCTTTTAATAATATTTTGAACCATTTAGCTTCTCTACGTTCTTAGTATGTATTTTTTCGTCCGCGAACCCAATTTGAATTAGCACGATAATCTTAATATTTTTCTAAGAATTAATAAAATCACAAAAAATAATAATGATGATAATTTCGCATTCTTACTTTACTTTATGTACAGCATTCTCTGTAAAAACTTTTTAAATCTGTTAATAATAGTTTTTGAAACTATAAATAGTAAAGTTTTGTATACGAAAGTCCTCTACTCGGTCCGTAGTTTCATCTTAGTGCAGCCGACTGTAAGGAGAGATAACCGAGATCTCGAATAAAACATACTTCGTAGCGTTGATAGGTGCAACGAGTCGAATAAAGAGACTCATGGATAGAACTAACATAGAATGCATAACTGTATCATAGGATGTGATGTTTTGAAAATGTAATGATAATCTTGTTCAAATTATTTAGGTTATGCTAGTCGTCCTGGATCCGCTCAGGCTGACTCGGGATAGAAACGAAAGAAAATATAACCTATAATATAACTCAGAAAAATGTAACTTCCTGCTTTAGAGATAATTTTTAAAATTGGTCAAACATTACATAAATGTAAATTATTTCAAGAAGAATCAAATCAAATCCAATGTTCTAATTTAAGTACTTTGCATTTCGTATCAAATAAACCTCTGGGACTGGGATTAAAAATACGAAATCACTCTTAAGATTTTTCACGCGCTAAAAAATACTTATATTATGTATATACATAACATTTCCTTCGAAATATTGCTCATCTTTAATATTATTAGGGATACGGATGATAGAAATAAAAAGAGAATAGGGAAGGAAAGGCGATAAAACATGATTAATATTCTATCACTTTGGCGTTAAGTAAGTTATACTGCCCTTCTAGTAACCCGATTCGTGTATCAATATGCTTTCCACAGAAAAAGAGTACATCAAAGGAACTCTAATCAAAATTCTTCATTTCCAACAAAAATGCGTGTCCATAAATTTACGTCATGTTCTCGCTATTTCGTTACATTATCACCCTCGCAATTAAAGCGCTAATGTTATTTTTTTCACTCAATCTAATAATCGCGCAATTTCTTAGTCCCCGGAACAAATTATCCAAACTCCAGAAAGTAATGGGAAAGATTATCAAGCTCTTTAAAACGTCGCCGAGATAGGCTTCAAGAAGGGTTATTAAAGAGAGTATTATCTTTATATCACTGGGATGAATACAAAACATTGGATTTATAGATATTTGTGATAGCTGAATGAACATTGAGTTTGAAATCCGATTGCCTGAAGCTACAAAGATATTATAAGAAAACTTTGTGGTTCAATACGACTACCGGCAGAGGATCATATCTAAGCAGATTGCTACCTTTTACGCGTTAACTGAGTTTATTAAAAATAATAGAAAAATATTTACTTATTGGTTTTTGAAATAACGAAAAAAATATGAATTGAAATGGATTTTTAATAATATATGTCATCATATTTTGTTAAATCTCTATAATAATTACATTTTAGGATATAAAACATTGAGCATCAAAGACAATTTTAAATCATTTTAAAACCAAATTTTAAACAAAATTCGGCCTTTTAAATTCGACACGATATGTATTTTAATGAGCATCCCTTTGTAGTACATATTCTCTATAATCCCGAATATAAAATGTAACTTCGGAATATTTAAAATGATATTTCTTGAAAAGAATCCAAAAGTTGCAGTAAATAAATTTTCGAACGCGGTTTTATTCTTACCCTAATGTAGTCTACATTATGTAAATCTGTCGAAAACTTTATGCGGGTAGAATAAAAACATGCATTGCGTTGAACAATCCACTCAAATAAATAGAACTGGTCAATTGAAAATCGATTGCTCACTGAGATCACCGTACGAT